>BSBK01008899.1:725000-830000 GCA_027943335.1 Chamaecyparis obtusa | reverse complement strand
TTCAAGCTTGGTTTTGGCATGAAGAAAAAATAGTCAAATGCGGTTTTTTTTGAAAATTTTATGACAGTCAAAATGTCACCGGGTTTTGTAAAGCATTTTTTTCTTTACAAAATGCGATTGGGTTTTATAAACCATTTTTTTCTTTACAAAACACAATCAAGTTTTGAAAAACTTAAGTTTTTTTTATTATTCTTTGTGGCTTGGAAAAGGCTCAGCTTTTCCAAGCCTAGTTTTTTCAAATTTTGAATAACATGCTCATGTTAAATGAAATTTTTTGGCTTTTTTTAGGAGGTGGCCACTTTTTTTCACACCACCTTGGTGCACTTACCCATATCTTTTGATGTATTATGAGGAGAGTGTAGTGGAGAAACATCACAAATGTAGGTGTGTGATTGTAGGATTTGGATGTTCTACATGTGAAGCAAAGATTGAGCTTGAACTAGACCTGTACTAGTGAGGAGGAGTGTTATTTTCTCAAATCATTGTACTTGTTGATTCCTAATAGTTTCTACAAGAAAATCCCTTAACTGAGTATACTTTAACAGATTTAATTTTTAAATCATTTAACTAGGTGACTTTGTAACTAGGGTATTAAATCCCTTAATAGGGTTACTCCTTATAGGGTAAAGCTCCTAATAGGGCTAGAGATACATCCCTTACCCAGGTGGCTCCTAACAAGGTCTTGCTCTTTACCAGGGCATTTGTAAGATCCTAATATGTATAGTCTCTTAATCGGGTGTACTTCAGAAGAGTAAAAAATTATTTGTGAATGTCATCCCCACACGTAGTTTTTCCTAGTTGGGTTCCCATGAGAAAAACATTGGTGTTATTTTTTTGCACGGTTGTGTATATTTATCTTTATTGGTTTATTAATTCATGCAATGAATGTTTATTGATGCAATTTGTTGAATAGTTTATGAAAAGTTACATTTTGTAGATTACTAATTAACCCCCCCTCTCAATAATCTTGGACCTTATAATACTAACAAGTAGCTCACCATAAATATGGGAAAGACACTCAAATACTAAGAAAAGAAATGCCTATGAAGCACCCATTCCATCTATCACTTTTGTAAGATCATTGTACATATACCTTATCTAACTCTTACACAATCTACTTTGTAGAGGTATACATATTGATGACCAAATGTTGATAGGGGTAGGTGAGTCTTGATGACAAAACCTAAAAGAATAAAGAATAATTGAAACATTGTACACCATGGGGATTCTATCTTTCATGGTTTCACATAAATGAAATAATAAAGAATGGGGGGACTAGGATCATAGATACTGATCACCCACAATGACTGCTTTGTACACTTCAAACCTCTTGATGCATGCATCTATTAATTTTTCCTTAGGGCATGTAACCCATTGGACCTGGAACTTGGCCTCCTTCAAGACTGTGTCTACCTACTCTATGTGCATCTACATCTTCAAAAAGTTATATCAAGTTGCATTTTCTTCTACTAGTAATTTTGTACACTCATCTAGGACCCATTTCTCAAAATCATGGGAAGGGCTAAACTTCTACTCCATCGGAACGTGCCAATAAAAAATCCATAAGAGTGAATCTTATTATACACATTTCAATCTTACCTTTTCTCATGAGATAAAAACATTTATCATCAAGATGACTTGAACTTATGCAAATAAGACATAAGAATGATAAAAAATTATGCTAGCTATTATTTCTTTAAAAATCATTAAAAAATCACACATTTTGTTCTAATTAAGGAAAATAAAGAAACAAACTAATACTTCACATATCTACTTAATCACATAACACTTTCACATCTAATCATCATAGACCATTAAGGGCATCCAAATTCTTACCCCATCATGGACACAAAGCATCATGTTTTATCTAAAATTGCATATTTAACTATTACCAAGTCAACTAAAAAGAATTTCCTAAAACAAATAAGACAATAAAAATGTATCAATTATATAAATATTCAATTTGAAGAAAAAAATGTTTATTTAATCATTTATGAAAGTTATTAATTTTAATTCATACAATTGACTCCTACTTACACCTCCAAACATGAATGATCTTTGAGAACGTAGGTCTTTTATCCAAGGATTTCTCCAATCACACATATTATACATTCAAAATCAATACTAACATCTTTTATTGGTCATTCATCAAGCAAAGATGAGAGAAAGAAAAGATATTTATTTTTACTTCCAATGATCATTATCAAAAAAATATACTATGATTCATTTGAATATACGTGCAATAGAAACTCTTAAACACGGTCCATCATATAAACTTTGCATTAGAGTTATTTCAAACTATCACATGATATTAGTTTAACAATTACTTATAACCATTAACGTATAGAGTAAAAATAAATACACATTCAATCTAGTCCAAAAACAAATTAATTTAGCAAGAGGATAATACAAAGTAAAGAAATGCTACACATGAAGACACCAAGAAATTTTACATCCATAAAAAAGATGCTCAAGAAGATACCTCTAAACTAATCTCCAACATAATACAAGAAGTTGAGCTACACTAGGGTAAGAGACAAAGGAAGGGGATCATTAATGGACATGATCAAAGAACACTTATCATGGATACATTATGGCCACACAAGTGATAGAGTTTTCAATGTAGAAACATGAGGTCTGCTACCAGATGCAATGCCCCACTGAGGAACCCTGGGTATGATAATAAAATACTCATCAAAATATACATAATAATATATTTTTTAAATAGCAATAAATCACATTAAAAAAATTATCGTATTATAATCATATTTTTAAAATCATTTAAATATAAATTGGAAAGATAAATATTATACTTATTATCAAAAATTATCACTACATACCTGAATATCACTATCTTGTTGTTGTTTTATGATCACCATGCCCAATACCTAAAACTAAACACATGTCAACCCAACTAGATGCAAAATGTTAGATACATGATCATAAATAAACCCTTCATCAATGTATTACTAGTGTATTATAATTAAGAATAAATGAATTAAATTTTATTATAAAATTAAAGAAAAAACCTAAGGGGCTTGACCTAAGTCTTGGGGGCTCATCATTTATGGTCATGCCTATATTTTGTTAGTGATTTTTCTTGCTACCTTCAATCCTAATAAACTTAAAGTAGAAGTTCAACACTATCCATAGATTGAAGACAAGAAAATGGAACTCAAAAAGGCATAAAAATATTTCTTCACTTTGAGCTCCACAAGACTTAGGAGGGTATTCCTATGACATAAGTTTGCATTCTTAATCAAACCTTAAGTGCACAATAATTTTTAGAAACACAATAGTGGATACTTCTCATAACAATGTGATGAGGATTAATATCATCATGTCAACATACAATCTCACCATAACTTCCAAATTCACTTAGAACATAAATAATTTACCATGAAATCAACAACACAAAATGAAATAATTTCATATTTTAAGAATGTTTCATCCTCCGAATAGTATATTGGTTCCCAAATAAATAGATTGGAAAGTTCTAAGAGTATGCCAAGATCTATGCTCAAGCCCTCTAAATGACTTGGACAATGATTGCTCGATTAACCAGATTTAGGTTAACTTCCCCTACACTTAGGCTCTATAGGACCTAGGAGGGTACACCTATTGACCAACTGATTCTTGTAGTTGATGATTTTTATAAAAGATTGTATGTTAATTATATTCTACTTCCAGTATTTATCTCAAAGTGGTATATATCTTTGAAATGAACTATCTTTCTTATTGATTTATTGATTCCCTCTAACATCTTAATTATATTTTTTCAATCTACTTCTACTTTCTTAATTATTTTCCATAAATTTCTTAATTTCTAACTAAATCTTGCTTCTACTTGATTTCTCCTACTATGATCTGATTTGTGTTTTGAATAGGATTTATGTGTAATAGACCACTGCTTTCTTCTCTTTTGGGCTATAGATTCACCCTCTTCCAAACCCTATGTATAACTCTAAGAAAAAAAATTTAAATCCTCCCCATGGATGGATTTGTCAACTATCTAACCCCCAATAGTATATGATTATGTATCACCACCACAATTAGTCTAATTGAATTTAACTTTCCCATGAAAGACCTATCAGACAAGAAATAAATAGACAATTATTTCTCAAATGAATCTTTTTTAAAAAAAACTACCATGAAAACATATAATTTCCTCACAAGTGGATTTGAGATAGCAATCATTTACCTTAAATAATAATCACAGTGAATTGATCAAGATAAAATATTTTCCACAACTTAATTAAGAAGGAAAGTACTGATTTATATTGCTTTGAACTGAAAAGTGTTGTATTATAGAGATTATATTAAAAATGTCTTGTCAATGATCAATCACAATTTTTAAGCTCATAATATATGAAAAGACTAAATAGTCATGCATTTTCATCAAGTCTTTTGGAACATAACAAACTAGATTAACCTAAACAAACTAGAACAGAGAGGAATTTAATATTCATCTAACCAAGAGGTAGCTGCTGATAGGTGTTCCTTGTATCTTATTAATTCATGAGTATCAGCATCATGGATCATATTCCTAACTTCATACTCAATCTAGATCAATTTCTCCATGTTTTGGAAAGCTCCTTCAAGTGATAGTATGTCATTCTACACAGTATCTAAGGCATCCTACAATATTTGGTTACATGAATCCATCCAACTTTCCTGGTCCCTCAAAGATCCATCCTTGGTATAGATTTTAGGGAGTCCCATATTAACAGTGTGTTCAAACTCTTCATACTCAGATTCCAGATCTTCAGTGTATTGATCATGCTTAGCTATAAAGTTTTTTATAATAGAAAGGGGACTGGTATTTGATTCAATGAAGAACATATCATGTAACTTGATATGTAGTTTATTCTTCAACCTCTAATTTTCCAATATTTCTATGAAGTTCTTCTGATGATCAGAAGTCTAGAAACTATCAAGCCACACTATTAAATTTGTAAATCTTTTATGTAATAGAATAAATACTATTTTAAATTATGATCATGCATCTGAATCAGTAACTTTTGATGTTCATCTTGCAAATCACCATTTTTCTTTATTAACTCTACATCCTCTCCAGAGGTGATTCTCATGTTGTTATCTCTCAAAGTGGCATTTTCTAATAGCAACGTGTCATTCTTCAATTTGAAATCATTTCTTTCTTTTACAAATTGTCTCATTTGAGCCTTGTTCGGTTTGGAAATATTCATACTAATGTCTATTATAACAATTGGGTCCACCACTCCAAATTTGAGTGTCATAATATGGCCTTGAATTCCTTCTAAATGTCAATTATTTTTTTCCTTTTGTGTGGAGGTTAAAATGCCTAGATCATCATGGACTCTTCTCCTTAATCAAATTTTGATCCAATATAAAATTATTTTACTCCTTCAACATTTAGTTTGTACTCTTTTTCATCACTGTGTAAACAAATATCAAACAAAAGAGCTACACTCAGATCCCATCTAGGGAAAACCATGATTCTTGCTTCTTGCAACAGTTGTCTTCCCCTATCAGGTATCATAACATTGATCTCATGATTTATATCCATTTACAATTTATTCATTAATTGATTTTTATTATCATGGGTAATGGTAGGGACTGAATCCCATGGTTTCTTATCTCTCAAATTATATAAAAATGTTTTAAATTCTTCTTATTTTACAAATTGATCATTAGAAACAAAAGATTCATAAGTTGAAAGCCTGGCATCTTCATCAACTTTCAAGTCTTTGACAACTTTTTATCCTTTTTCTTAAAGTTCCATGGAACATGTTGTAACTATGAGTGTTCATGTCTCTCACCAATAGAATCCTCATTAGATGAAATGTATTCTACATTTTGAATTTTGCATCTTTTTTTCTTTTTCTCTGATACATTTTCTCACAGCTTTTTAGCCTCTTTATCTTCCATATTTTTGAAAACATCTTCTTCAGGCACGGGGATATGAACATATCCACTGAGGTTTTACTTCATTGCTGAAAATTTTATATATCTTTAAGGGTCATACCCTACCCTTGGATTATCCTCCTTTATATTATAATGTTTTAATAACCTATCCCTGATCAATTCATCTTGTTTGGTAGAAACAATATAAAAATCTCCAAAATTTAGTGTCCCTGGCATGAAAGATTTATTTTTGTATGCACAAAGGTTCATAAAACTGGAATACTCTAATTGCCTAACAATCTCCAAGTAATCCACTTTGTCTAGAAATGTCTTAGGTAATTTATATGGTGCTCCCTCAAATCCAAAATCCCTTAACAATGTGAAATGTTGGTGGACATACCAGTCCCCATAGTTGTGGTTTACTATTCCTTTATCATCAAATTCTTTTGGTCTCAAAAATTTCTTTATTTTAGTTGAAATAGAATAATCACAAGGATGATTATACATCATGTAAATTATTTTCATACACAATTCTTCAAAATAAACATAATAATATTTAGTGAACCTTGAGTCCCAAATAGAAGTCCATAATTAGACTGGTAATTCTTCTTCCATAATTAGACTGGTAATTCTTCTCCTTCCTTGCCAACTTGCCTAATTTTTAACCCTTCTAGCAACATCTCAACCTCATGACCATAATAAAGTATCATATCAATTAGGATAGAGAAATTATAGAAATATATATGTTTGGGATCATCCTTGATAGACTTTAATCCAATATCTATCATTCTTAATACACACTCTACATAATCAAATACCCTAGGGTTATGATATTAGACATTTGTTGTAATCACCATGGGCCCAATGGACATAAATTTTATAACTTCAGCCCCTGATACTTTCCCTATTTATTAGTATGTATACCTTATGTATGGTTCAAATAAATTAACATTGAAAGGGGGGGCATCATCATCATTCAATGGAACTAGATTCTTGTCTGGCTTAGGTTTATGAAGGGGTAATCTCCACTCCTTGTAGGTTTTATCCAATATGGAATACTCACTCTCCAAATCCTTGAGATTAATAGGATAATCTGTCATTTTTTCCAAGTTTAAATACTTCATTGACTGCATTTTTTAACACATAAACAAAAAGTTCACACTATAATTTAAATATTTCCCTCTTCTCATAATTATAGTGGCTTGCTAATAGTTTTAGAAGGTCAACATTCACAAAAACATTTGGGACCACTAATTTCTCCAAATTCATCTAGTAGGGGTTACATACTAGCTCATGACATATTCTCCTAGCATATTGTAAAATAAACGGTTCTCATTTAAACCCTAATGCTCATCCACACATCCCCTACATCTTTATACCTATCTTCAATTTTCTTAGCATCAGGCTTGTTTTGTGCATATTTCCTAGACTTTGGTCTAGAGACTTCCATTTGGACTAGCATATCATAGTGTAATTTTATTTTAGGGCCTAATTATATATATTTTTTTTTTTACTTCTCTTTGTTTCTTCCTTATGTTTCCTTTTTCATTTTTCCTTTAGTACTACTACTAGAGCTTTCCATTTATGCAATTGAATTATTCATAGAGAATTTATTTATAGATACTAAATAGATAACCTAATTGAAAACTAATCAAAGAATATTGTTACCCCTCTATTTGAAAATTCCTTTGGCTCATCTTTTTTGCAAATCTTTTTCTCAGAGATCGTGTTTGGTGAAATCTTAATCCAATCAACATTTTTAGAGCAATTATTCATGTGTGATGCAGCCAAGGATAGGAGGGATGGGTCAAGCGATTCAGTCCAATCCTTGCAACAAGAGTCACACAATAGAAGAAACAAGAAATAAGAGAGAAGAATATAATATCATCCTTCCATTATCATGGAATCCAGTACAATAAATCTGCAACATGAAGTCTTACATTCTAACCATACAGGCTTGTTATTGGAACCTTTAAGAGGTTGTCCTTTTATACTATCTATTGTGAACTTCCAGTAAAATTCCTAAATAGAAAACTAGTAACTAGAAGCTACCTAAGGATCAATTACAACATCGTATAAAGCCTTTGCAAGCATCAAGTCATCTTGGCAATGATTACATTCTCCAAGAATAGGAAAACATATTACATTATAGGTGAGGATCTAAATCATAGAATCTCTCACAAATGAATAGAAAGTCAACCACAGGTTAGGTAACATCAAGATATGAGCCACAAATCTTCACCAATAAATAAAATCCTTCACAACATCAAAAAACAAAGACTAGTTGTGAAACGTGGAGAATAGTGAAATCCTCACACGAATCCAAGATATCTCAAGATAAAGAAACCAATAAAAGAGTGAACCTAAGTAAAGGTAAAACATGATGCTATGAACACTCCATGAGGTGCGCAATAGAAATTGATCCAAACTGAAGGAGTTTTGAAAGAAACTCAGTGACTACAAACTGAAGAACAAGAAACAAAAATATTTTTGGTTGATGCAAGATTTCCAAGAACCCAAGATTCTCTTGTATCAATGTAAACCATTAATGTTTACATAATAATTCATCAATGCTTCATTTTTTTAATTTTGAAATGTTGAAATTGTAAGGAAACTCAGGTGCAGAAACAGCTTCCTACGCTAATCTCTATAGGAGAGTATTGTGCAAATTCTTATAAATCCTTACAATTTCAGATTCGTTAACTACTTTAACAAAGATATTGCAACCACATACAATGCATACAAAAAAATAGAGAATGACACAATGATATACCCTGGGGAAAACCTTTCGGTAAAAAACCCCAGCACTCCAAAACCTGCACAATGTATTATCTTCAACACAAAGATTACAATACACTTGCAATGAAAGTTCTTTCAGGAAATGAGAGACAAAGCCAACAAGACTTAAATTTTGTTATATCTCTCCCATAGGAGCAGCATCATATATATAGACTCCTCTGGACCCAAAAATAGGCACAACCACCAAGACCCATGCACAAAGCCACATGTACACAGTTGTTACATGCAATCCCAAGAATAGGCGTCCATCCCTAGAATAGACTATGACAGCTTGTCATAGAATCCGCCAAAAATAATGGTCACAAGAGAAGTGTAAGAGAATCTATCATACCAACCTATTTTTGGCATATTCTCTTACACACACCAACCACTTCTTCTTGGGTGCCCAAATAGGCCCAAGTCATAAGATGCTCTTACACCTGTCATAGCACCTTCCTTAAATAGTTCTTACACGTCATAGGAATCCATCATGACCATTTTAGTCATGATCTCCTTATGCACAAGATGCCGACACATCAAGTGGAGTGACAAATCAACATGCCAACTAGACATGTACACTCACACTTAATTACATTATTTGCAAAAAATACATTTACAAAACAAATAATAAGAATAGGAATTATCCAAGGTTGAGACACCTTATTCCTAACATTCTCCCACTTGTTGAACACCTTGTAAGAGCAACAGGAACATAATAGGAACTTTAACCACTATAGGCCAAAAGGCCCATAGACTCCGAACACCATCTGAACTTCTCAGTGCCCACTGGTTTCGTTAATTCATCTGCAACATTCTTCATAGTATCTACCTTCTCCAAATTTACCTTTCCATCCTCCACCATATCTCTCACAAAGTGAAACTGCACATCAATGTGCTTCGTTCTGGCATGGAAAGTTGGATTCTTTGCAAGGCAAATAGCACTCTGACTGTCACACCAAATAGTAATTTGTTCTACATCAACACCAACATCAGAACACAATCTTCTAAGCCAAATGGCTTCTTTACAAGCATGAGTAGTAGCCATGTACTCAGCTTCTGTAGTGGACAAAGCAACCATAGGTTGTCGCTTACTCATCCAACTAATGGCACCACCAAACATAGTGAACACATAAGCACTGGTGGATCTCCTGCTGTCAATATCACCTGCCCAATCTGAATCCACAAACCCACGAATACAAAATGAATGCAGAGATCTAGAAGAGTTACCATGGTAACATATGGAGTAATCTGATGTACCCCTCAAATATATGAATACTCGCTTAACTGCATCCCAATGTACCTAACCAAGATTAGCCATAAACCGACTCAGGACTCCCACTGCTTGGGCAATGTTTGGTCTAGTTCAGACCATAGCATACATAAGACTGCCAACTGCACTAGCATAAGGTACTCTACTCATGTCCTCCACCTCACTAGGATATTTTGGACAATCATCTACAGATAACTTTGTTCCCACAGAAATAGGAACACATAGTGGTCTACAATCTACCATGTTGAACTTGTCCAACACAGACTTCACATACTTACTCTAACTCAACCAAAGTTTTCTATTAGACCTATCTCTACTGATTTCCATACCCAAGATGTACCTAGCTGCCCCAAGATCTTTCATCTCAAACTATACTGACAACTGAGATTTAAAATCAGAAATCATACCCTCACCCTTCCCAAACAGCAACATATCATCAACATATAATGCAACAATAAGAAGGCGATCATTCTCAACTCTGAAATAAACACAATGATCTGATTTTGATCTTACAAATCCAATTGACAACACAAAGGCATCATACTTAAGGTACCACATCCTAGGAGATTGCTTCAAACCATATAGAGATTTCTTTAATCTGCAAACTAAGGATTCTTTACCTTTAACAATGTAGTGCTCAGGCTGTGACATATAAATCTCTTCCTCCAAATCACCATGAAGGAAAGTTGTCTTCACATCCATCTATTCTATCTCTAAATCATATGATGCAGCAAGAGATAACAGAAATCTAATGGATGTCAACTTTGCAACAGGAGAGAATATTTCACCATAATCTATTCCCTCTACCTATGAATACCCCTTTGCAACCAATCTAGCTTTATACCTTTCAACACTACCATCTGCACAGAATTTCTTCTTGAACACCCATTTACAGCCAATAAATTTTCTCCCTTTAGGCAAAGGTACAAGGTCCCAAGTTTTGTTTTTCTCCAATGAAGCCATCTCATCATCTATAGCCTCAATCTAGGAACCTGCATCTTCCATGCCCAAAGCCTCTTTCACAGATCTAGGCTCATCAGTGTTAGTAATCAAAGCAAAGGCACAACTGAAATCTAACATAGAATAACCAAACCTTTCTGGTTGCTTTCTTTCTCTCGTGGATCTCCTCAAGGGCTAAGGTTGAGGTTGTTCTTCCTCTTCTTCCAAACTATCAGAGCTGCTAGAGCTCTCCTCATCATTAGACCCAACATGGTCTCTCTGTTCAGTCTTCTCAAGGGTAGGAGGCAACTGAACAACATCTTTTTCCTTTTCTTTTTCATCTAGTTATAGCACAATAGGAGAAGATGTTAGCTCTCTAAAAATAACATTTCTACTATACAACACCTTACTAGCCATGGGATCCCAAAGCTTGTATCCTTTCACACCAGCATTGTATCTGATGAAAATACATTTAACAGCTTTGTTTTCCAACTTAGATCTTTTCTCCTTTGGAACATGTGCATAAGCTTCACAACCAAAAACATGAAGATGTCTAATTGAAGGCTTCTTACCAGACCACACCTCCATGGGTGTCTTACCAACAAGGGCTGATGTAGGAGATTTGTTAACCAAATAGCAAGTAGTGGCCACAGCTTCAGCCCAAAACCTTTGTTCTAAACTAGCTCCACTAAGCATACTCCTAGCCTTCTCCATCAATGTCCTGTTCATTCTCTCTGCAACTCCATTTTGCTGTGGGGTATAAGGAGTTGTCTTATGCCTCTCGATACCTTGTTCTTTATAGAACTATTCAAACTCTGTTGAGCAAAACTCACCACCATTATCGGTTCTCACACACTTAATCTTCTTACTAGTCTGATTCTCTACAAGAGCTTTAAATTCCTTGAATCGACTAAAGACTTGTGTCTTACTTTTAAGGAAATAAATCCACGTCCTTCTACTGTAATCATCTATGAAAGATACAAAAAATATAGACTTGGAGATTGAAGGAACTTTTACAGGACCAAATACATCAGAATGAATAAGATCCAAAACATCAGAAGATTTGTGAGAACTAGAGTAAAACTGAACATGATTTTGCTTACCATAGACACAGTGTTTGCAGAAGTTGAAATCAAGATTGCAATCATTTAACCCCTCAATGAGATTTTTATTTTTCAGGGTTCTGAGACCCTTTTCACCAATGTGGCCAAATCTCATATGCCACAACATTGTCTTTTCTGCAGGAAGCTTACCTTCCAAAGTGTTTGCACTACCATCGGAACCAATAGCCACAGACTTCTTTACTGCTTGTTCAAATGGTGAGGATGAAGAACAATTACATAGAGGAATACATGCATCTAGCTGAAATAAGGTACCTCTCCTAGTACCCCTTGCAAGCACTATCGATCCTCTTATCATCTTGAATCTTTCTTTCGAAAAAACAACTTGCACACCTACATCATTCAGCATACTTACAGATAATAGGTTTCATGCCAAACTCAGAATGTGCATAACTCCGTTGATTCCCTTTACTCATCCATTAGGAAATTTGATAGTGACCCTTCCGCATCCAACTATCTTTAGGTGAGAATCATCACCCAAGTACACCTTTCCACCATCGAACTCTTCATATTTTGAGAACCAGTTTTGATGAGAGGTCATGTGAAAAGATGCACCTAAGTAAACCAACCACACATCATCAGATGCATGGGCTTCCAAAGCTGTGATGAATGCATCCCCATCTTCTTGAGATCTTTCTGAAGCTGAATCTAAACCTTTCTTCTTCTTCTTCGGCTCTTTGCAGTCTTTATGGAAGTGCCCAGATTTATCATAGTTCCAACATTTTTCCTTGGACTTATTGGAAGTCTTTGACTTCCCATGAGATTTGGATCTACCCTTAATGTCAAACTTATTGTCATTTTTCTTCCCTCTTTCAGTGGATCTCCCACGAATAGCAAGGGCTTCTTTTTCCAAAATGGAAGCCTTTCTCCACATCGCCTCTGATAGCAGCGAAGATACCACATCATCCATTTTGAAGGTGACTAAAGTGCTTCCGAGAGCCATCACAAGATGGTCCCATGAATCTGGTAAAGAACACAAAAGTGTGTAGCAACAATCCTCCTCCTCTAACTTGACACCAGCTGATGTCAATTGTGCAGCCAACATATTAAATGCATTTAAATGATCCGTTAAGGATCCACCTTCCTCTATTTGTAGAGAGTACAACTTTTTCCTTAGGAACAACTTGTTCACCAGAGATTTGGCCTGATACATGGCCGCAAGTCTTTCCCACAAACTATTTGCGGTTTTCTCATCTAGAACATTCAGAAGGACTGCATCAGTTAAACAAAGTCTTATGAGACCCTTAGCTTTATGGTCTTTGATATCCCAATCTACTTGAGCTATAGTTTCTGGTCTTGTAGCACTTGAAGTCGCTTCCCATAGGTCACAATCTTCCAACATGTCTTCCATCTTGAGTTTCCACAACTCGAAATTAGTGCCATTAAATTTCTCCACCTCCATTCTTCCATATGATGAACTTTCCATCTCAATCTGCAAATAAGATTCAGAATGCTCTGCAAAAAACTCCCACTCAAACTTGACATTAGCTCAAAAAACCCTACCCAACAACTAGGATCAAAAGTTGATCAAGCTCTGATACCACTTGTAAGGAAACTCAGGTGTAGAAACAGCTTCCTACGCTAATCTCTATAGGAGAGTATTGTGCAAATTCTTATAAATCCTTACAATTTCAGATTCGTTAACTACTTTAACAAAGATATTGCAACCACATACAATGCATACAGAAAAATAGAGAATGGCACAATGATATACCCTGGGGAAAACCTTTCAGTAAAAAACCCCAGCACTCCAAAACCTGCACAATGTATTATCTTCAACACAAATATTAAAATACACTTGCAATGAAAGTTCTTTCAGGAAATGAGAGACAAAGCCAACAAGACTTAAATTTTGTTATATCTCTCCTATAGGAGCAGCATCATATATATAGACTCCTCTGGACCCAAAAATAGGCACAACCACCAAGACCCATGCACAGAGCCACATGTACATAGTTGTTACATGCAATCCCAAGAATAGGCGTCCATCCCTAGAATAGACTATGACAGCTTGTCATAGAATCCACCAAAAATAATGGTCACAAGAGAAGTGTAAGAGAATCTGTCATACCAACCTATTTTTGGCATATTCTCTTACACACACCAACCACTTCTTCTTGGGAGCCCAAATAGGCCCAAGTCATAAGATGCTCTTGATGGAATATGGATGAAGTGACTGAGAGGGGGGGGGGGGTGAATCAGTAAACCATAAAACACTTCACTATTATTTATTTCCAGATCCCTTAGGATATCTTAATGAATATTATCTGTTTAACACTCAGTAAATAGATTGCAGTAACTTGGTAGATGCAGAGAATATTAGTAAAATTATCTTTTAGATATTCATCACCACTTGTATATGATTAAGATAACTATTAAGAACACAAGAGACACAGGATTTAACGTGGAAACCCAATATGGGAAAAACCACCAATGTATCTAGATACTGATTTTCACTTTTTTGAAGTGATGCTCGGTTAGAAGCCAACCCGGTAAAAGGTTACAAAACACACTGTTAGGTGTGACCTTGTTAGAGGATTTAATCACCCTGCTAGGAGTGGCCTGGTAAGAGGTCTTGAGAACAATTCAATGGAATTGTCACCTTGTTAGAGGATTTACAATATGGTTGTTAAACCAACTCGGTTAAGAGATTTAGAATTCACTGTTACAATGATAAAAAGGTAACAATGAAAATGACCTGTATAATAATGCAACTGCCTTGCTGATTACAGATCTTTGTTCTGTATAAGTGAGATCCTTCCTGATCGAATATATCTTTGCTACTCCTCAAGGATATCTAGTCATCCTTCACAATTTCGCACACACCTTTCCTATCTTTCTTCTATATATCTTCTTCTATATCACTTCTTTATTTTTCACACTTGACCTTTTATTTATATGATTTTAGATTTGTCAAGTCGGCATTACTTAGTATAATAGTCGGCTGAATTAAGCAAACTTTATTTGCAAAGATCCTTCAAGGGCTGACAGTGCTCGGTGACCATAATGAAATTTTCTACAATCTTTTGGAGACCGAGGGAACTCGGTAAACACTGATAATCCTTTTTCTTCGATAACTGAGTGAGCTCGGTAAATGCTAACTTTTCTTTGACAACCAAGTGAACTCGGTAAACACTAATTTTCTTTGATAATCGAGTGAACTCGGTAAACACTAATTTTAATGTCAGGTAGACCGACTAAGCTCGGTAGGTACTGATTGTTGTGGACTATGACATTGTGTGACATCAAAGACAATACATAATTTGAGTAGAAATTTTCTTCAGACAATTGTTTCCAACAATCTCCCTCTTTGGCATTGATGGCAACACAATATGTCATATCATAAGAAATTTTGAAAGGATTAGCTCAGTTCAAATTCAAATCTCCCTCTGTCAGCAAACTTCCTTTTTCTTAAAAACTCTTCCTCCTCACTATTGAAAATTTCTTGAAGTAATAGCAAAGACACTCCCTCTTTGACAACACATGCCAAAGACAATTCACATATTACCAGTGTAAACTAATGTACCTCAAGTACTAATTCATATGCAATGATTCCTTGAATATGCTGCATCAACTTGTTGATTTTCAATCATGTTCTGGTTGATGCATCACTAAAACTGTATTTAGTGAGCTTCGGATAGGGGAATGACCCCTAACTTACCTCTTAGATACACAAATGCATCCTTGGGTAATGGTTTGGTGAAAATGTCTGCAATCTACTCTTTTGTATGAATATATTCTAATCTGATTTCCTTGTCCTGCACCAATTCTCTGACAAAGTGATATTTAATAGCAATGTGCTTGGTTTTGGAATGCATTACTGGATTCTTCGAAATGTTTATTGCACTTGTATTGTCACAAAATATAACAACTGGTTCTTTGATCTCAACCTTCATACCTTGTAATAACTGTTTAAACCAAACAATATTTGAACAATTTACTACAGCAGCAACATATTCTGCCTCAGCTATGGATTGAGATGTGCAATTTTGCTTTTTATTGGTCCAGGATACCAGTCTTTTTCCAAGAAAAAATGCTCCACCACTTGTACTTTTTCTGTCATCAATGTTCCCCCCCAATCAGCATCAGTAAACACTTTTAAGTCTAGATTGCCTCCAAATTTATACCACAAACCATATTCTTCAGTTCCTCTTAAGTACCTTAAGATTCTTTTGATTGCCATCATATGATTTTCCTTAGGTTTTGCTAAGAATCTTGCTACTATACCGACTGCTAAGGCAATATCAGGTCTTGTATGTACTACATACTGCAATTTTCCAATCATAGATCAATATAAGGTCTGATCTACTTCTTTTGAATCATCATTTTTGGTAAGTTTTAGTCTAGTACACACGGGTGTACCAACTGGTTTTGAATCTTCCATACCAAACTTCTTAAGTATTTCCTTAATGTATTTAGATTGAGTAATGTATATACCATTCTTGCTTTGCTGAATTTGAAGACCAACAAAGAATTTTATTAAACCAAACATAGACATTTCAAATTCTTTGTTCATTTTCTCTGAAAATTCTTTGCACTGATCATCATTCCCTGTAAATATAGTATCATCTACAAATATTTCTGCCAATACAATTTTGTCATCCGGTCCTTCTTTAATATATAGATTTCTATTATCATTGGCTCTTTTGAAATTAATCTGAATCAGATAGTTATGGAGTCTTTCATACCATGCTCTAGGAGCTTGTTTCAAACCATACAATGCTTTGTGTAACTTGCAGACCATGTCCTTTTTATCTAGATCAACAAAACCTTCAGGTTGCTCAATGTAGACTTCTTCATCAAGAATTCCATTGAGAAATGCAGATTTTATATCCATCTGATATACCTTAAATCCTTTATGTGCTACATAAGCAAGTAGAGTTCTTACACCTTCTAATCTTGCAACAGGAGCAAAAGTTTCACCATAATCTATACCTTCTTCTTGAGAATAACCTTTACATACCAATCTAGCTTTGTTTCTAGATACTTGACCATCTTCATTCAGCTTATTCCTGAATACCCATTTTGTTCCAATTACATTCTTATCTTTAGGTCTAGGTACAAGAGTCCATGTTTTGTTCTTTTGTATTTGTTCTAATTCTTCATTCATTGCTTCAATCCAACTTTCATTTTTCAATGCATCTTTGATATTTCTAGGTTCAAAATCAGTAAGTAGACATGTACCTTTTAGCTTACTTCTTGTCATAGTACCATCTGATTTGTTTCTGATAATTTGATCTGGTGTATGATGCCTTCTAACATATTTGGCTAGTATAGGTTCCTTGCTTTTTGAATGAGTCATGTTGTTGCCTTCTAGGATCTCTTCTTCAGGTTGCTCTGGCTCAGTAGATATTTGCTCGGTAACTTCAGGCTGAGACTCGGTTTGAATTTCTTCCTGTGACTCAGTTTGAACTTCTTCCTATGACTCGGTTACTGTGCTAGGCTCGGTAGATATAGTTTCCTCATTGATACTTGTGTCTGGCAATGTTTCAGGTTCAATGTAAATGAATCTCCTGTAGTTTTCAGGTTCCCTTTTTCTTTCTTCTTCAGTCTTTTCTGCAAACTCATCAAATTTTACATGTATACTTTCTATGACTTTATGAGTAGACAAGTTCAGACATTTGTATGCCTTACTTTTGCTAGAATATCCTAGGAATATTCCTTCATCACTTTTCACATCAAATTTATTTCTTCTGGATTCTTTTAAGATATAACACTTGCTACCAAATACTTTCATGTAACTTACATTGGGTTTATAGCCATACCATAACTCATAAGGAGTTTTGAATGTGTCTTTCTTCAATTGTACTCAGTTCAAGGTATGAACTGCAGTGCTAATAGCTTCCTTCCAGTACTTTATGGCGATGTTCTTTTCTATCATTAGAGTCCTTTCATAATCCATAATAGATCTATTTCTTCTTTCAGCTATTCCATTCTACTCAGGAGTTCTAGGAGCTGATACCTGTCTTTTGATTCCTCTTTCAATGGAAAAGTTGTTAAATTCATGGGAGATGAATTCACCACCTCTGTCTGATCTTAAGCATTTCAATCTTTTCCCTGTTTCCTTTTCCACTCTTGCCAAGTACCATTTGAACTTTTCAAATGCTTCTGACTTTTCTCTTAAATACATAACAGTCATCATTCTAGAATAATCATCAACGAAAAGAATAAAGAATTTATCTCCAGTATAGCTTTCTATTCCAATAGGTTCACATAAATTAGTATACACAATTTCCAAAATCTCTTTAGACTGATAGTTCTTACTCTTAAAACTAGTCTTACTCATTTTGCCAATCTGACAATTCTTACATAGACCAGTATCAGGTTTCTTCAAAGTAGGAATGCCTCTTACCTTCTTGAATTTGCTTATTTTTATCATGTTATCAAAATTCACATGACATAACCTTTTGTGCCATAGCCAAATTTCTTCAATTTGAGCAATAAAACATGAATATTCATTAAGATCAAGATAAAATAAGTTACCTTTTGTTTGTTTGCCTGATCCAATGAGTTTTCCTTTTTCATCCAGCAGTCTTGCTTGACTATTCATGAATTCAACCTTGAAACCAGTGTTGATTAGTTGTGCTACACTTAGAAGATTATGTTTTAGTCCTTCAACCCAATAAGCATTATCACATATGATTTTTTTGGTTAATGAGATTCTTCCTTTTCCTTTTATACAACAAGGTTCATAGTTTCCAAATCTTACATTGCCACTATCACAGTCTTCTAGGTATTCAAATTTTTTCTTGTCACCAGTCATGTGATGTGAACATCCACTATCTATTATCCATATATCATCTTTGCTTATATGAGAAATAAGTGCCATCTTATCTTCATCATCATCAGATTCATCTTTTATAGCAATAAAGACAATTTCTTCTTCACTATCATCAGAATCTTTAGCCATAAAACATGTTTTCTTACCTTTATCCTTGAATGATTTGAAATTTTTTTTGCCATAGTACTTGTGACCTCTCTTCTCTTCCTTGGCCTACTTGTTTGGGCACCTAGCTGCAATATGTCCAATTTCTTCACATGAAAAATAGATTAAAGGAGTTTTACCTTTATATTTACCTTTCCCTTTAGAGTACTTCTTTGCAAGTAGTGCTTCTACAATTTCAAGATCACTATCAGAACTTTCTTCTGATACTTCTTCACTTTCTGACTGAACTTCTTTTATTTTCTTGTTCTTCCTTAGTGAAACCTTGGCCTCAAATGCTGACTTAATATTTTTGGAAATTGGAACATAGTTGTCATAGTTGTCTAATTCAAAGGCTATCAATCTTCCAACTAAAGCATCCAAAGTTATATTGTGGTTTGTTTCACATCTTCTTTCTTGAATAGCTGATACTCTTATTGCATAGATAGGGAGTAATGTTCTGAGTACCTTACTTATAATAGTTTCATCAGAGATTGTTCCTCCAGAAGCTCTAATTGCACTAACACTTGCTTTGATCCTTTCAACATATTTTGCAATATTTTCATCTTCTTTCATATTCATCTTATCAAACTGTCCTCTTAGGCTTTCTGCTTTGGCTCGTTTCACATTTGCATCACCAACATATATTTTCTTCAGTGTGATCCACATTTCATATGCAGTAGTGCATTCTTTAATTTCATCAAATTCTTCATAGCTGAGAGCTGATGCAATGTCTATCATCATGGTGTTATGACTCTTTTTCTGTGCAATGTCTTCAACAGTTAATGCGCCAGTAGGAACTGTGTATTCTTCATCAATGTATTTGCATCCTGAATCACCAATGGAAGCCAGATGAAGTCTCATGAGACCTTTCCATGCTGAAAAGTTATCTTTATTGAGCTTTGGAATTTCTCTCTTGTAAGACATCCTGATCTTTAGCTTAGGTCCTTGAAACCCTTCCTGCAAGCATCAAAAGCTCTGATACCAATTGAAGGAATATGGATGAAGTGACTGAGAGGGGGGGGGGGTGAATCACTAAACCATAAAACACTTCACTATTATTTCTTTCCAGATCCCTTAGGATATCTTAATGAATATTATCTGTTTAACACTCGGTAAATAGATTGCAGTAACTTGGTAGATGTAGAGAGTATTAGTAAAATTATCTTTTAGATATTCATCACCACTTGTATATGATTAAGATAACTATTAAGAACACAAGAGACATAGGATTTAATGTGGAAACCCAATATGGGAAAAACCACCAATGTATCTAGATACTGATTTTCACTTTTCTGAAGTGATGCCCGGTTAGAAGCCAACCCAGTAAAAGGTTACAAAACACACTATTAGGTGTGACCTTGTTAGAGGATTTAATCACCCTGCTAGGAGTGGCCTGGTAAGAGGTCTTGAGAACAATTCAATGGAATTGTCACCTTGTTAGAGGATTTACAATATGGTTGTTAAACCAACTCGGTTAAGAGATTTAGAATTCACTGTTACAATGATAAAAAGGTAACAATGAAAATGACCTGTATAATAATGCAACTGCCTTGCTGATTACAGATCTTTGTTCTGTATAAGTGAGATCCTTCCTGATCAAATATATCTCTACTGCTCCTCAAGGATATCTGGTCATCCTTCACAATTTCACACACACCTTTCTTGTCTTTCTTCTATATATCTTCTTCTATATCACTTCTTTATTTTTCACACTTGACCTTTTATTTATATGATTTTAGATTTGTCAAGTCGGCATTACTTAGTATAACAGTCGGCTGAATTAAGAAAACTTTATTTGCAAAGATCCTTCAAGGGCCAACAGTGCTCGGTGACCATAATGAAATTTTCTACAATCTTTTGGAGACCGAGGGAACTCGGTAAACACTAATAATCATTTTTCTTCGATAACCAAGTGAGCTCGGTAAATGCTAACTTTTCATTGACAACCGAGTGAACTCGGTAAACACTGATTTTCTTTGATAACCGAGTGAACTCGATAAACACTAATTTTAATGTCAGGCAGACCGACTAAGCTCGGTAGGTACTGATTGTTGCGGACTATGACATTGTGTGACATCAAAGACAATACATAATTTGAGTAGCAATTTTCTTCAGACAATTGTTTCCAACAGCTCTTACACCTGTCATAGCACATTCCTTAAATAGTTCTTACGCGTCATAGGAATCCTTCATGACCGTTTTAGTCATGATCTCCTTACGCACAAGATGTCGACACATCAAGTGGAGTGACACATCAACATGCCAACTAGACATGTACACTCACACTTAATTACATTATTTGCAAAAAATATATTTACAAAACAAATAATAAGAATAGGAATTATCCAAGGTTGAGACACCTTATTCCTAACAGAAATGATATCTTTCACTATCATTGAAAACCTTCCAAGTGATCTACTGATGTGATTTCCATTGATGCCATATTTATTAGTTTATCTACTAGATTGTTGAACCTTTTAAAATTTCCCTTTGATCTGTGTAGTGTCTTTTGATATCCTTTTTACTCTATCACCACAACTCCCACTGATCAATGTCTCTTCTAAAGACAAAACTTCATATTAGCTACCTTATCAAGGAAAAAAATATTTTATCCTTCCATTAAATATTTTAACAAGAAAGTTATCTTCTCTCAAAGAAAACACATCAAATTAAATTATGCCAATCCTCTTTTATAAATAACCTTATATATACCATCTATGTAGCTTGTTCTATCATAAATATTTTTAAAATTCCACTCTAATATTATTAGTTCCATGATAAGTCTTATCATGGAGACTAAAAAGGTCTTCCATTGATCAAAGTGAAATCTATCATTGTAGCTTACACTATATAAGATTCATATAGACTCATTCAGATGATCATAGTTTCTCTGGTGAGTTTCTTCACCAAGAATTTTTCCAGTGTCTAATGATATAGATACTCCTCTTATTTCAACTCCTTCATCAGTGGAACTAATGGAAGATTCCCCCAATATTAGTCATTGAAGTAACTTGTGTTGGCATGCCTATCATTGTTCCTTGTTCCAACAATGTTAGTTTTCTTCATGAAAATCATCAATGAAACTCCTCCCAATAACATTATTCCTTATCTCAATTTTTAGTCACACATTTTATCGGTGAGTCTTATGTTGATGTTCCTTTTTCTTCCTTGTTCCTTTTTCAATGTAATCCTTTTTAGATTTTTCTGATAAATGAAGTTACTCTAGCAGAGATTGTTCCTCCATCCTTAGCTTCCTTCATTGATAAAGCACATAAAGTTTTCCTCTGATATATATCATTGGGGTAACTCATACTATCGGTCTTGTATCAATTTCTTCCTCTGATGGACCTTGTTTCTCTTATATCATTCATAGCCTCAATTGGGGTAACACACAAAATTGTATACTATGTTTCTCTAATGACTCGCCATGTAATGCCTATTTATTTTTATACTTTTTTTATTAGTATAAGATGATATACTTCTTTTGATACACTGATATTTATAACCTAGAAGCATAATGGAACCAACAGAAACTATTTTTTTTTTTCTTGATGGGTATATTCTTCTATGTAGTGAATGTATCAAAATGGAGATAAGTTTAGGATATAGAAGGGGTATTTTTATGATCTAAGAGAAGCATTTTCATATGAATGGTGGTCTTTTAAAGTAATTTTGATGATATCTTGATGATAATATATATGAGAAAGCTATTTGGGAGTGCTTAGTGTTATTTTTACCCTTAGATTTTGCCCAAATTTTAAGGTTCCAACATAATATTATAACATAACTTAGACTAGCACTTATCCTATAGGGAAACAAAGTCAAAGAAACTATGAAATATATCTGACTTTATGATTAGTTTCTCACAATGGCCCAAATTTTAAATTATTGGTTATGCCTAATACAAAATTAATTTCATACAACTGACATTATCATCAAATTCACACCACATATCCACTTATCACATCTATCATTTCAAGAATATTTAATTCTTTCATTGAAAGAAAGATCATGAATGATAAATACGTATCTGCATGATGGAGAGATGAACCAAAAATATACTTTATATTTTGTTCAATATGAGAGTTTCAATACATAATGAATACAACAAGACTATTCATAAAGATTCAAAAAAAAAAGTATCCACTATATTAAATCATCTAATATGTCTCACAACATTAACCTATAAAACCCTAAGACTTAACATTATTTCTATTATAATTTCTTTAAATACAAAAATTTGGGAACCCTCGACAAATGATCATGAAACCCCTTTTATAACTTGGGGGATGCAACAAGCTTCAGATTATTTGTCAGAATCATATCAAAATAGAGATTCTATTCCTAACCTATTTCAATGATGTAGATGAGCTTGTGATACATTCAAACTCTAATTCTTGAGAACAAAAATATCCACCCTTAGAACTGCAACATCAAAATGGTTGAACCAAATGGTGATGTGTTTATTGCAAACTACAAGCAAAACTAAAAAGAAAGACAGTTTGAACAAGACAAGGGCATTCAACTTATCCCATCACCTTTGAGTTGGTCATCACCTTCATTCCTAATAATTATGTGGTACATCTGTGGAATAACTTAGCTATGAAAGATTCCATACAACTAACTAATTAACTTCCTCAAGGTCTATCAGTGGCCCCATCATCATGTACAAATCAACAAATTGGCAAAAATAGAGAAACAAAAAGTGGAACCAATCTACAATTATTGAGTTATTTTTTTTCCTTTTTCCTTAGGTGAAATTACTCTATTTTCTCACTTCCTTTTCATAAGGACAACTAATTTTTTTAAAACCTTCCACTTGTGAAGCAATTTTTTTCCACTTGATCTATGTGATGGCATGGGAATCCATAATGAACTTGGTATTTAAGAAGTTTCAAATTTGAACATTGCATCCAAAATATCATTTAACTTGGGCACATTAACATCATTATCAATTTTGATAATGGTCTCCACACTTGGCCAAATGAGATCAAATTCATTTTCCCACAACTCCATTTTCTTCATGTTCCTATCCTTATCCAAAATGTGTGGAACTAGAGGATGGTCAAGTCATGTAAATTTATGTAATTTACCATTAATTAGTTGTTTCTGTTAGAAATAGGAAATACTGAGAGGGGGGGGTGAATTAGTATTTCACAAACTTTTTCTTTTGCCCACTTATGGATATAACAGATTACTTTAGTGCATACAAAGATTATCAAGCTAATTAACAAACATAGCAGTAAATAGAAAGAACTCATAACACATGATATGTTCTCGAGGAAACCCTGGCCAAGGGAAAACCCCGGTGGGGATGGTACCCACAAAGATCACTAATCAAAAGTATCCTATTAGGGATATTGGACCCTGTTAGGAGTCAATTTACAATATATAGTAGATCTATCCTAGTTAAAGGACTTTAGGCCTTGTTAGAAGCCTTAACCTTGTTAAGAGTTAGATTACAAAACCTGATCACCAGCTGAGCTCACTGCCCAAATAGGTAATACAAAATGTTTCTGACTATAGTATGGTACTGCTTACAACTTCACATCAATAGCCTTTGCTTCTATCACAATATACAACTATCGCAAGTTATCCTTTTCTTTCTTTTTACATATCACACACTATATACTTTTTCATTACATTTCAAGTATGCCTAATATATGAGTTATTAGAGCTAATAACTTTACATGGTCGGCTTCCAAAATATTTATCCAAGAGTAAACATCTAGTATGTCATCCCTTCATAATGTTAAGTCATTATTTTGACAAGCAAAAATAATCCCTTAACTCTTTCGCTAATACTGTCTCCAAAACTGTTATGTCTGCAAAAAATATCTTCGGTAAACTTCGAATAACTTCATCTGTACTACTCCAAAATTTATGCGCACTAAGATGGGGTATCCTCATACTCTATAGAAGCTTCAGTTAATTGTGCAAGCAAAAATATTGCTCCAGTGGACGTTGCCAACTAAATCTTTATCGGGTGCTCTGTCAGGATCACTATATCCATACTTAGACAATTTCTTCCTTCAACTTGCCATTCTTGCATTCCAGATTCTGTGCTCTTAATAGAGATCATATGTTGCCATAATGACAACATCTATGCATCCACATTAGCCAAATTGCCAACAATCTCCCCCTTTGTCATTGGTGGCAACATATGGGAAAATTGGCTAAGTGTGCAAACAAAACTTCAAAGTATTTACACAAAATTATGGCCAAATGTTATACAACACATAGACAATATTGTACTCCATAGAATAGCTCCCCCTATGAGTATCCTTCCTCAACATATTTTCAATTTTTTTCTATCTCTCCCCCTTTGACAACAATGACAAAGATAGGGTGTACAAAAATTTCAAAAAAAACTTTATACCTTGTTATCAGCTATTGCAAAGCCGGTAGGCTTGCAACACAGTCGCCAAACTCTGAATTCCACGATTCAAAATCTTTCTCCCATATCTTCCTGATGGATTCAGCAACATTGAGTAGAGTACTCAATCCGTATGCTGTTGTCTGACAAGCTTGCAAGGAATTAAAGCTAAACTTCTGAAAAGATGTCTTTGCTGAAAGACACTGCTCAATTTGGTCTTCAACAATTGAGGTCTTGATTGAGATATGCTCTCTCAAGATGTTAATCCTGATCATCTTTCTATTCTTCTCCTCTGCTAACATTCTGATTTCATCATTTAACTTCCTTATGTTCTTCTCTACAGAACTTATCTTTACATTTGGGCTTGACAAGGTGTTTGTTTCAGTTGTAATTGCATCTATCTTCTCTCTAATCTTCTTATCTTCTTCAGCTGTTAGGATTTCTGATTTTGTGCATAGTATATACAAACTCTTTCCAGTCTCAAAATGTTTCCTCAAATTCTTTATGCATACATCCAAATTACCAATATCATTTTGAATATTTACACTTAAATTTTTTTGCATTTCTGCTTCAAAAGCTTCTTGAACTTTTATTCTAGCAATATCCTTTAAGTTAGAAAATTCAGAGTCAAAAGAGTTTATTACTATTTTAGCTTTCTCAAGTGGATCCGATTCAAATACCTTAGTTTTGATCACACTCTCAAGTTTCTCTGTCAAAACTCTAACTTTACCTTCAAGGTCCTTCACCTTCTTATTATTTCCAATAATTTTATTAAGAGATGTGATGAACTCAAGCTGATCATCATCTTCAACCTCTTTTCCAAGGTCTTCAAAAATTGAACCAATTTGTCTCTTCTTACTGTCAGGTACACTAGGGGTAGTGACCTCTGTCAAAATTTGTTTACCTTTAACTGTCTGCTCTATTGGAACTGATTCTAATACAGTTGGTGCTTCCACTGCCTATGTATCCTTTTCTGATTCTATAATCTTCTCTTGCTCTTCTAAAGCCAAATTGTCAACAATGTTTCCTAGATCATGAAATACTGCATCATCTAACTCTAGTGTCACTTTGGTTCCTTCAATGTCCATTGATTCTTTGCCAATATTGATATGTGAAGAAGATGGGACTTCTTCAATACCAACTTCCTCTACATGTGGTTCCTCTGATTGCTTCTGCTGAGGATCTGATTCAACATGCTTTCCTCCAACTATATCTACAAGAACTTGCATTACTGCTTACTCAGTCTCTTTCTGTACTTCCTCCTTTTTGCCTCCCATTATAAGGATTATTCTTCTCTTAGTTCTTAATAAAGTTCCAAGAGGCTTCAAGAATCTTTTCAAATGATCTTCATCCTCAACTTTATAGAACTGTCTGATTACAAGTTCTCTCATCTTTATGTCCTCTTCTTGTGCTCTCTATTTTCTCAACTTTGCAAATCTAGGGTTTCGGTATGATCGTCATTGCAAACTGCTTCCAAACTTCTTCAAATCATCCTCAACTCACTTTTTCTTCTTTCAAATCTCTTTTCAATCACTTTGTAATCATGATAACTTCGATTTTGACCTTATAACACTTCACATTAACTCGATCTGACATTGCATTCATTCATTTTGCTGCTAAAACCTCAAAAAGCTGATTCTGCAAACCTGCAACCATAAAACTTTTTGTGACCTCGCAAAACATGATATTTTCTTTTGCGCACTTAACCATAGCATTAGTACAACATAAAAAACCTATATCTAACTACGCAAAACTTAACTCATTCAAATTCCTAATCTACACTAATCCTAAGTCCTAAACTATGGAAACTTACATAATTTAAGTACTTAAAGAAGGGTCAGGTAAAGATTCATCCTTACCATTAGTTACATTACCTTCCTAACTACTTTCAGTGCTAAATATACCTCCTTGATCTGTGCCTTTATCAAATTTTACTTCATCTTTATTGCTACAGCAACCTTTCTCTTTGTTTCCTGCATTTTCATTCCTTCTTGCATTGTTCCTAGGGTTAGGGTTATGATGATAACCTCCATTGTTCATTCTAAAAACTCTTGCTGAGTGTCCAAACTTGTTGCATATCTGACAAATGATTCCATTGTTTCCAAATCTCTGTCCTTGCTGGTTAATTTGTGACCTACAATTTCTAGCAATATGTCCTACTTTGTTGCATCTAAAACATACTACCACTTTTCTTTGATTCATTTCTTCAATAGATTTCTTATCTGCATTGTTAGTATTCCCAATCATTCTATCATAATTATTCAAAATTACTTTAGGTCTTCTACATTCGTTAGCTCTGTGTCCAAAACTATGACAATTATAACAATGTCCATTAAGAGGTTTAAATTGCTTACCTATGCAATCTCTCTTCATGTGCCCAATAGTATTACAAGCAAAACATCTACCTTTGAATTCTCTTTGCATACCTTTAGATGATTCTTCCTATTTTGATTCTTCTTGCTTTGATTCTTCTTTCTCTCTAGATGGTTCTTCTTTAGGTGGATCTTCCAATGTGTTCTCATCTAGCTTTATTTCCTCCACACTTTCAGATGTCTTCAGATCTGGTTTCTTACTTTCATGGTTTGTTCTAAACATACTAAATCCAAATCTAGTCCTATCAAAGAATGGTTCTTCAAAAGAAATTTGTTTTTCAGTCTTATCACTATTTGAATATAGCCTTTCAAGTTGTTGTTTAGATTGAGTTAATTCACCTTTCACAATTTTATTATACTTCTCAAGTTCCACATACTGCACTTTTACTTTTTTAGATTTAGATATTTCCTTTTCAAGTCTTGATCTCAGATCTTCATTCTCAATTTTCAATTTTTCATTATCAGATCTCAAATTTCCATCTTTCATACTAAGCTTCAAATTTACTATCTTCAGCTCATGCTTAAGGATCTCATTTTCTTTTTCTAATTCATCACAATCTTCAACAAGCATATCAGATTTCTTTTCAGATTTCAGATCTTCAATCTTACCTTTTAATTTTTCAATAGCATTCTTTGCATCTTCATATTTTCTTCTTAAGGAGTTTCTTTCATTAGTAAGCATATCAATCTATTCAAGAGCTTCTTCAAGATTCTTCTGAAGTTGATCCATATCCATAGAGATCTTACTCAAGCTACTAAGCTTTCCTTGAATGTTCCTTCTCCGAGTAACTACGCTCTGATACCAATTGTTAGAAATAGGAAATACTAAGAGGGGGGGGTGAATCAGTATTTCACAAACTTTTTCTTTTGCCCACTTATGGATATAACAGATTACTTTAGTGCATACAAAGATTATCAAGCTGATTAACAAACATAGCAGTAAATAGAAAGAACTCATAACACATGATATGTTCTCGAGGAAACCCTAGCCAAGGGAAAACCCTAGTGGGGATGGTACCCACAAAGATCACTAATCAAAAGTATCCTGTTAGGGATATTGGACCCTGTTAGGAGTTAATTTACAATATATAGTAGATCTGTCCTGGTTAAAGGACTTTAGGCCTTGTTAGAAGCCTTAACCCTGTTAGGAGTTAGATTACAAAACCTGATCACCAGCTGAGCTCACTGCCCAAACAGGTAATACAAAATGTTTCTGACTATAGTATGGTACTGCTTACAACTTTGCATCAATAGCCTTTGCTGCTATCACAATATACAACTATCGCAAGTTATCCTTTTCTTTCTTTTTACATATCACACACTATATACTTTTTCATTACATTTCAAGTATGCCTAATATATGAGTTATTAGAGCTAATAACTTTATATGGTCAGCTTCCAAAATCTTTATCCAAGAGTAAACATCTAGGATGTCATCCCTTCATAATGTTAAGTCATTATTTTGACAAGCAAAAATAATCCCTTAACTCTTTCGCTAGTACTGTCTCCAAAACTATTCTGTCTGCAAAAACTGTCTTCGGTAAACTTCAAATAACTTTGTCTGTACTGCTCAAAAATTTATGCACACTGAGATGGGGTATCCTCATGCTCTTTATAAGCTTTATTTAACTACACAATTAAAAATATTGCTCCAGTGGACGTCGCCAACTAAATCTTCATCGGGTGCTCTGTCAGGATCACTGTATCCATACTTTGACAATTTCTTCCTTCAACTTGTCATACTTGCATTCCAGATTCTGCGCTCTTAATAGACATCATATGTTGCCATAATGACAACATCTATGCATCCACATTAGCCAAATTGCCAATAGTTTCTTCCCTTTGAAAATGGGTAACAAGGAGTTTAACAAATTGACTATTTATTTGGTCTATGTAATGAAAGGTGGGAAATCATCCCTATACTCTACCACTACATCCAATTGAACCATGAGGATTGATCTTTCCAACAAGTGAGTGAGAAAAGGCTCCAAATAAGAAATAAAATTACCACACATATTTTCAAACTGAATCAGAGAAAAGTAGAAATCATGAACAATAACAACAACCACCTTAGATCTTACCTTGTCAACTCTATGTTGAATAACTTGCATGAGAGCAATGATACTTTTCTTCTGCACTTCCTCCTCTAAATTTTTTATTTTTCTAGCATATTCTTATACCATATTCTATACATCTTGAGACATAACTACCTCACTTGAAATTGGTTTCTCATCTGTAGGCTTTGTAGATGGGAGAAGGTAGAACCTTGAAACATACATTTTCAATATTTCCCTCAATTTTACATTTTTTATCAGAACATCTTCATATTTTTTTTACATGACAATTAGATTGATATACATCTCCTTATTCCTTTTATCCCTATCCTCTATAACTAGTTGATTCATCAATATCCATAACAAAAGTGTTCTAAATAGTTTTAACAATTTCACCCCCTCCTTTCTTCACCAATATTTATCACAGGGGGATTATGTATAGCCAGGGCTAATGCCCAATTACCAAGGGTTTTTGATTTGGAGTCAAAACTAGACCACCTCAGGAAATTACCAAATTCATGCTCATAATAGAAAACATGGTCAGTCTTATTCCTAATCTAGTCAATAATCAATGTGGACTACAAATCCCACCTTGGAAGCAATAACATACGACTCTCTATAACTAGTTTCCTATCCTTTTTAATAGTTAATTGAACTAAATCAAGATCTTATTGTTGCAAAGTAGAAAGTGTAACATGTTGTTAGTCCAAGATGGAAGCTTTTCCCTCTTGACCCATCAATGTTTTGAATTCTCTTCCTTTCAATTTCTCCAAGAAACTCATAAAATCTTGAGAAATAATCTCTCTATCATCTATCATTTTCCCAATGGCTAGTTCTTGTACAATTCAAGACCATCACCAAGCCCTTCCCTCATCTTTTCTCAGAGCCTCCTTATTGATTGGTCAACCTCATAATCATCACTATCAGTTGCATCATCTTACTTATACTCCTCAATTTGGGGCCTAGTCATTTCCCTTTTAGGAGGGGGCTCCTCAAAAGAAGAAGAAGAATCAAAATCATCTTCTGAACTTGAAACTAAAATTTCTCTTTGTTGTTGTTGAGGTGGAACAGATGACATTTGAGCCATCAAAGCATCATAATTATTCATCATTTATAATAACAACATCATGTCAAGATAAAGTTCATCATTGATTTTAAGTATGATTGCTTAAAATTGGTTATTCTTTACAAAACACAACTAGGTGTATGAATATCATTTAATAGAGACTTAATCAGAGGGGAAGGTAATCTAACTGATCAAGATGTTGATAGCCTAATATTATCAATATCAACTAATGTGCTCTATAATAAGGACTATAGAGAAAATAAGAACTGAATGACATCAGAGAGGGTAAACAATGCCTATATTGTCTTATATCATACAAATGATCATAGTGAATAATCAAAATTTATAACTAAAATAAAATGTTCAAAAATACATACTTGATAAGTTAGAAACACTAAAAAAAACATCATGTCTTGACTATTATATCATATTGTAATAAACACAAATCATATAATCATACATTGTGGTTAAGTTTTACCAAATCCTTTACTTCAAAATGATAATAGTATAAGAGAATGGTTAATTTATAATTTATACAAATTCAATCCTAGCAACCTAGTAAAATTAATAGCTCTTTGGAAGAAAAGTGAAATCAAAGGGATATATGAGCTTTTCAATAATATTGCTACAATGAGGAACTTTTTGAAAGTAAAGCCTAAAAACCTCTACCAAACTTGATTACAATCTTCAACCTCTCCTCAACATTCTCTACAATGTCTTCTACCAAATTATGGAGCTAAATATTCAAGGACAATGGAATTACTTCGTTCACGTCTTATTAGTGCACAATGTATATTATTATTTAATTTATACTATTTATCCAATAGAGAAAATGAGCATTGGCACTATTAACATCTATAGTGAAATGCATAGTGAAACGCTTGGAAGAAGAAATATAAGGAGCAACGACATAAGAAAAACTTGCATTGAATTCATTTTAATCTAACAAATCTCAAATGAGTTTAGTATAAGGGCCAAGGAACTCATATTACTACACAACTTATTAGAAGGGTACTTTCATCAAAAGAAATGAAAATAATTGGAAAACCTATGCTTCTATACTTAACTAACATATTAGATCTCTTGATAAATACATCATAGTCCAAAAATAAAAGCCAAGAAAATATAATACAACACGAAATTATCCTCTTTTAATATCACATCAAAAAAAATTAATTCCACCCTAATATGTTTACTTCTTAGAGAAGACCTTGTTACAAATAACCATCACCCAAATATGAAAAGATATATAGTTTATAATATTACTTTAATCATCAACTTTAAATTTACTATCCAAACAAAATTAATAATTTACTTAAAAAATATCTTGTACAAATAAAATTAAATAAATTATACTAATTCAATGATGCATAATAAAACTATATCAAAATATAGACCTGAACATTAAATTTATAATTACAGATCGACATTGATAAGCATTAGTAGACAGTAAAAAATTAAAAATTACTACTAACAACTCATAAATGCTAGAAAAAGTTCAACAAAAGGAGCTTATGCCAGCAAGATAACAAGTACGAATGAAATCATAGCCATATTTTATGTTCTTGGAAGTTGAGTAAACTTAACAAATGTTTGTTCACCATTGAAGAAGATAGCCATAGTCAAATAAAAGCTTATGATTACTACTAATAAATATTAAATGAATGTCAAATATTAAATATTTTCACCATTGTCATATATTAAATATTTTCACCATTGTCAAATATTAAATATTTTCAAATATGTGGTTAAAGGAAATACAGCTCAATCGATGAAAGAAAGGACCTCATCTTAGACATCACCGCCTTAGCTCAGCCTTCAAATTCAATGTCCAATAAAAAAATACAGAAAATCCAACGGTCATTACGGTTTCTAGCTTGAACATACTCATTAGACTCAACAACTTTTGCTTAAAAATAATTATTTTTTTGTTTCTTTTATTTTGTAGTAATTATTGTGTATTTTTTATTGGATAAATGTTTTCTTTTCCTTTTTCCAATATAAATACAAGATTTATCATATCCATAAAATGAAGACAATGCATATGATATAACACAAAAAAAGAAAGAACTTTGTTGCAAGTAGGTTCACTAAAATGTATATGGTGAAAAGGGAAGAAATGGGGAAGACATAAAGTGCAATCCACCACACCCTTTTCATGGGGGACATATACCTCAGAAGGGCCTTAGAAGGAATGAGACCTTTCAAACAAAGCCCAAATCAGATCCAAATAGGATTGATTCCACCAAGAGGATGTAGAGGCAATAATACCAAATATGGATCTAATCGGGTGTTAAGTAAAAGGTTCACTTCTTCTATTAGCCTAAAATATTTAACTAGTAAATCAAGAATAATGAAGTGACTAAGGAAATACATCAGATCTGGAATGTAAATAAAAAAAGAGAATGTCAACTTACCTATGATGCTTGATTTTCAATCTGATTTTCTACCCTCAAAACAGCTTAGAACATCAAATGGTATCAAATACAGAATTGAAATTGTGAGATGAAAACAACCCAAAAATATTTTCCTTGTAGGACTAGGCCAATTTATGAGGTCTATGTTGACCTAGAGTTGGCCTTGACCTAGGACTAGGCTAAAATTCAGCCTAGACCTAGCCTAAAATTGGATCTGTAAGTATGTGCCATGAAATATATGTTCTGTAACCCTGTACCTATAATACCCTAGGATAGGGCCGAAATTTAGCCTAGTCTTGACTATGTCTGAAAAGAAACTTGATTTTAGATCTGTAATTTTCAGCCAAATGGGTGTCCGGATTTGCACTCTGATTTTCTCTTTCAAAACCTATAAATCTAGAAAAGTGTCTACTTGGGTGGCTATATAGGGATTTTCTTTAGTCATCCCCCCATTTTGGTGATTCTCACCTCCACGAATAGTTGCTAAGAAAGAGTATTATGTGTGTGTAGTGCCTGTATGTAGAGAAATGTATGTAAATTGCTAAGATCTAATCCTTGAGAATGAAACCCTAGCATGTAAATGTAAATGTATATGTAAATATGAAGCAACAATGCATAGATTTGAATACAATGTGGAAATCATACCAAGCCCCCAAGGATAAAGTACTCCAAGCCACTTCAAAATCTATATTTTCTACCCCATGTTGATGTCTTGTAAGCTTGATCAATGTTATTGAATGCTTGATTTGGGAAGGAGAATGCAAAGTGAAGAACTCTCTTGCCTCAATGGATGTTTCCAAGCTTTCTTGTTTCCACCTTGAATTGCACTATGTCAAATCAGGATGTCCATGCGAGCTTGTCCACATGAAGTTCACATATGATTCATGGATACAAAAAGAAGAAATTGAGTGTGTTTATATAGAGGTCTCAAAATTAAACCCCATAGAAGTCGACTACACAAGGTGATAGTGCCTTGGATCTTGAACCGGGGTCAGGATCCCGAAAGAGGAGACCCAAAGAAGAAATTTCATGGCTGAAATTTGGACTAGACCTAAGGGTCAAGGCCAAAAAATTTCATAGACCCAAGGTCAAGGCCAAAATTCGGTCTAGACCTGAGGCTATAAACTTTCAGAATTGTCATGGTGGCCCAGAACAATATTCGGTTTGGGGTAAAAGACCAGGATGAGCAAGAAGGGTTCAATTTAAGGATGAAAAGGAGCCTAGAAAGAAGAGATATAAAAGGACACCTCGTAGTTAGGTCCTACCTTGAGCTTTGTACAAAAGAAGAGGTAAATCAAGGTAAATTTGTTAGATCCTACCCTAATCTAACCTTGGAGAGAGAAAATAACACATGCAAATGAATCCTAAATGCAATTGTATTATGAAATCACACTAAATAGGTGTTAAACCATCATTAAATTTAAGTGCTTCCAATTTAGGATGACACAAAGACAAACCCTAAAGGGCTAGACCTAAGTCTTGGGGGCTCATAATTGATGATCATGCCTATGCTCATGCTTAGAGACTTCAGAATTTGACACTTTCAACTACAAAATAGCTAGTTTCAAAATCATGAAAGTGAGTATGCAACCCTTAATGGGGTTTGATTCCCTAGACAAATCCTCCTCATCTGCCACCCACTTAGGTTAAACAGGAAAGATGTCCTAAACTCAACCGTTGACTTGACACTTTTATATAACTCAAAATAGAGATTAGCCATGATATTATAATATCAACATCATTTCAAGATAAAGGTCGACACTGATTTTAAGTATCATGACTTAGAATTGATTATTCTTTGCAAAACATAACTAGGTAAATGAAAAACATTTAATAAAAAAATAACTAGAGGGGAAGCTAATCTAATTTATGAAGATGTTGATAACTTAAGAATATCATTATTAAATCATAGGCTCTATAATGATAAGGACTATAGTGAAAACAAGAACCGAATGACATCGAAGAAGGTAAACAATGCATATAGATTCTTATAACATACAAATGATCACAATGAATAATCAAAATTTATAACTAAAAGAAAATATTCAAGAATGCATATTTGACAAGTTAGAAACATTAAAAAAACATCATGTCTTGACTATTATATCATATTACATAATAAACAAAAATCATAGAATCATACATTGGGGTTAGGTGTTACCAAATCCTTCACTTCAAAACTATAAGGGTATAAGAGAATGGTTAATTTATAATTTATACAAATTCAATCCTAGCAACCTAGTAACATTAATAGCCCTTTGAAAGAAAAGTGAGATCAAAATGGAATTATAAGGTTTTCAATAATATTGCTACATTGAGGAAGTTTTTGAAAGGAAAGCCTAAAAACCTCTACCAAACTTGATTACAATCTTCAACCTCTCAACATTCTCTACAATGTCTTCTACAAAACAATGGAGCTAAATATTCAAGGACAGTGGAATTACTTTGTTGACGTCTTATTAGTACACAATGTATATTATTATTTAATTGATACTATTTATCCAATAGAAAAAAAGAACATTGGCACTATTAACAACTATAGTGAAATGCTTGGAGGAAGAAATATAAGGAGCAATGACATAAGCAAAACTTGCATCCAATTCATTTTAGTCTAACAAATCTTAAATGAGTTTAATATAAGAGCCAAGGAACTCATACTACTACACAACTTACTAGAATGACACTTTCATTAACAAAAATGAAAATAATTGGAAAACCTATGCTTCTATACTTAACTAACATATTAGATGTCGTGATAAATACATCATAGTCCAAGAATAAAAGCCAAGAAAATATAACACAACATGAAATTATATCCTTTAATATCACATCAAAAAAAATTAATTCCACCCTAATATGTTCATTTCTTAAAAAAGACATTGTTACAAATAACCATGACCCAAATATAAAAAAATATATAGTTTATAATATTACTTTAATCATCAACTTTAAATTTACTATCCAAACAAAATTAATAATTTGCTTAAAAAATGTCTTGTACAAATAAAATTAAATAAATCATACTAATTCAATGATGCATAATAAAAATATATCAAAATATAGACATGAGCATTAAATTTATAATTACAGATCGACATTGATAAGCATTAGTAGACACTAAACAACCAAAAATTACTACTAACAACTCATAAAGGCTGGAAAAAGTTCAACAAAAGGAGCTTATGCCAGCAAGATAACAAATACGAATGAAATCATAGCCATATTTTATGAGTAAACTTAACAAATGTATACCGTTTTATGATTACTACTAATAAATATTAAATGAATGTCAAATATTAAATATTTTCACCATTGTCATATATTAAATATTTTCAAATATGTGCTTAAGGAAATACAGCTCAATCGATGAAAGAAAGGACCCCGTCTTAGACATCACCGCCTTAGCCCAGCCTTCAAATTCAATGTCCAATGAAAGAAAGGACCCCGTCTTAGACATCACTCATTAGACTCAACAACTTTTGCTTAAAATTATTATTTTTTTTTCCTTTTATTTTGCATTGATTATTGTGTATTTTTGTATTGGATAAAGTAATTTGTGTTTAAATCTAATAAAATTTATTTTAAAACAGAGGACAAAATTTAATGATAAAATTTAATTTTTGAAAAATATGAACAAACTCTAATAATTATTTTCTATTTATATAATTTTTTTATGTTATATTAGAGATTTTCCTATCTACAGTTTTTGGAGGATTTCTATTTTCAGATCAAAAGTTGTTTTGGAGCAAGAGATTGAAAGCTTCAGAAAAGAGTTGATTTTGGAATTTTTTCTAATGCCAGAAAATTGAGGTATAATCTTAACTCATTATGTAGTGTATATTATTGATATTTGTTATCATAATATTGCTCATGAATTGTTGAATTTCTATTTTGTGAGTCAATAGTTTTTCAAAGAAAGCAAGAGACTGAGAGCTTCAGAAAAGAGTTGACTTTGGAAGATTTTTCCACATCAGGAGCTTTTCATATTTGTTGAAGCATTTAAGGTATTAGCTTAACCCATTACCGAGTGTGTATTTTCATAATGTTTATTACATGTTGCTATTTTGGTCTTTTGTTGTTTTCTGGCTATTTTTTTGTTGCCTTTTTGCTGCCAGTTTCTATGTTCTATGTAGTGAACATCTTGTTTGTTGTTGTCTCTACTAGTTAATGGGTTTTACTCTTAATACTTTCTTTTAAAGGATTCCAGGTCCCTTTTTAAGACCTATTTTTACCATAATCAAATGCATGTTGAATTTTTACGGGTTCACTTGATTTAATATATTTTCTTTATGTTTATGTTGGCTATTGTGTTATTATTCATAGTGGATAGGTTGCACTTTTGTATGGGTGATGATATTCTCAATCAAGGTAATAGGCACCAAATTAATAGGGTTGAGAGTGATGTGTACCCTCTTATAAACTGTACTGAATCTATTTTAATTTTGGTCCATGGGTATTCTACATGTTTTGTGATATATGTGCATTTGTGGTCTTGTTCATATGATTAAGCGGAAGTTATAACATCTTTAATATATTGAGTCTCTGAACACCTTTGATACATTCAATTAGAAGATTTGAAAAGGAAAAAGCTATGATAAAAGTTGATTTATACTGTTATTGGCGATATGAATAAAGATAGAAATTCTTATGTGTTTTAAGTACATGTGGGTACTTCAGATAGAAGAGATTTGATATTATTTTACATTTTTTCCAATTATTTGTTCCCTTTATATGAATCATTAGGAGGTTTATACATGTGATATTTCATATTAATGTCTTTAGTTTCTACTCTATTTTTTTTTCTTTGGTTTGATTTGTTGTGTTCAACTATTACTTTCTATTAACTACTACAAATGTGTTCTCTTTTTTGGTTATTTGGAGACATATTTTTCCATACGGACTTCTTGAAACCCTTATATCTTAACATATATATAAGCTTTCTGATTCCTTTTTAACAAAAAAAATCTATTTTCTTAAGATGGACAATTCTATTTTCTATATCTAGAAATATTTCATACACAAAAAAGAAGAAGGAATCTACCAAAATATTTATGTATTAGTAGTTTCTACTTCATTTCGTGCTACTTACTTGTTGTGTTCAATTATTATTGGTTTAGTGTAGATCCGTTGTCTCTTTTCTGGGTTTTGTTCTTTATAGACTATGCCTTTCCATTTATTGTAAAAAGATTTATGTATTTTCTAAACTTTTCTTAGTATGTGGTGGTCATGTCCTTTTTGTTGGTTTTTTTCAGTCTGTAGAGGGTTGGCCTCCTTCCTCACTTACCTTAATAACTATTTTCTTAAAATAGCTAGTTCTTTTTTATCTCCCTATATTTTTTTATGGAGGTTCAGATCTACAAACATGGCTGCCCAACAGAGGCACAATGCCTACAAGTAAACTAAAATAGTGAGAGACATCACAAAATATTTTTTGCTACCCAAAATGGGAGCACAAACCTATAGGATGAAACCTCTTTGACTAAGAGACAAGTACTTAGGGGTCTTCATTCTGCCGAATTTGGCCAAGGAACAATCCCAGACTTGTCCCTTATGTTGTCAGAGCCTTACAATCAGAAAGACATTATCCTTATAAATTTTACATACACTAAAAGAAAATATATTATTCGAGTACAAAGATTTTAACATTACACCTACAAAGATAAGTAAACTCTTATTCCATTATCTAGGAAACCTATATTTTCTAAAGATGGATAACCATCATTTTAGCTTTATAAATATTACATACAAAGAAAAAATTAGAAGAAAAAATCTATAGGCTAATATTTTGTAGCATGCACTTCTAGAAATTGTTACAACCACAAAGATAAACTCTCAATCTTTTTTCTAGGAAAAATCTATTTATGGCATACACTTCTATAAATCCTTAGACCTACAAAGATAAATAAACCTTCTCATTCATTTTTTACAGGAAAGATATTTCATTCTCCAAACAACTTACATAAAATATAAGAGTTGGAAATAATTGAAATTTACATCCATTTCTCTCAGTTTAAGCCTATTTGTGGCATGCACTTCTAGAAACTCTTTTTTAAGAAAAGATCCTTCTTGAACTGCATAACCATATTTATCTCCTTATAAATCCTGCAAACAAAAACAAAATAAGGGGAAAAAAATAATAGTCAAATATCTTTGCAACATGTACTTCTAGAAACCCTTAGATCAACTTTTCATTCATTTTATAAGGAAAAATCTGATTTCTTAAAATAAATGGTGTTGTATATACAAATACACAAAACAAATATAGACATATTTTACAACATGCATTTCCACAAACTCATAAAATAAAAAATAAAAAATAACAAAGTATATGGTTAAATATAAAATTATAAGAAAAAATAGCAAAACTATTATTGAAAATAAGAATATCTTTCAACCATATAAACAAAATATTAAAAGAAAAATAAGAACACAATTTTGTGAACAAATCAAAAGACTCACTTGCTTGAAGGTTTTCTATTCCAACTTCTACAGTATTCAATGAGAAAAGAGAGATTGGAAATATTTTTTTATTAATCCATGGCTACTCTGTGAAGTTGCATAATGTTTCTTCATCTTACAAAGAAGAAAAAGAATAGAGCACAAATAAATTAGTAAAATGAAATAGATTGGCTAGATAAAGGAGGTTTTATATGCTTGATTTGGATATGTGGATGTGTAGGTTGATTAAGTTACAATTTATTTTCATGCATGCATCATTTCTATTTTTTGTCAAAGTTTCCTTAATTTGCGACTTTTTAAAAAGAAAGTGTTTTATCAAACTTTCCTTAATTTACGGTATTTTTAAAAGGAAAGTGTTTTCAAATTGTTGTGTGAGTTGTATATATTTACATCATTTCTAATTTTTATCAAAGTTTCCTTAATTTATGATTTTTTTAAAAGAAAGTATTTTCAAATTGGTGTGTGAGTTGTATATATTTATACATTTTTCTTAAGAAAATATGTAATGTATTATTGTCCTTGATTTATTTGGGTAGTGAATATTTTTTAATTAAGTATATAAATTTTATTGTATGTATTATTTAAAATTAAATATATACTATATATATTGTATTAATTAGTTTTATTTGTTTTATTTAGATTTTATTTTATTATTAGATTTTACAAAATCATATTTCTACACTATAGTAAATAGATTTTCTTATAAGCTAGATGTGATTTATTTGTTAGTTGTATATACTAATAGTTTTTAATATATTAAAATATAAGAATATAAAGTTAGTAAGTACTATACAATTAATAACTCTAATTACAAAAAAATATTTAGTATCTAGTTTGTGAATATTATTTGATTAGTAAGAATGTTATATAATAAAGTATAATAATTATTATAAATTTCTTTTATTTGTCATTTAATTATTCATTTGGAAACTGTTATTTTATTTTCAATTATTGTGGTTAATTTTGATTGTTAAAAATAGCTATAATTACATAATTGTTACTTAAAAAATTATTATTTTCAATGTGAATTTCAATTATAGAAAGACTTATGTTTGGTTATTTGAATTCAATTTTAAAATAAAATAAAGTGTCAATTAATTAATATTAGATGCAATATGAAGTGCTAATCACTTAAAGGTGATAGTCAATTATCACTTTCTCTTAGGAATCTTTTAGAGAGAATAAAACATGTCAAATTTTCCCCTATGATGTTATGTATAGCAATACCAAGATCTCATTAGTTTTTATTTACATTTATATGATTTATGAGATTGGGATTCTATCACACTTATGTTGTTATTTTTAGCATCACTTAGACTGTTGTGCCCTCATTCTATTACATGTAAAATAATGTAATATTTAGTTTATAGTTTTATATGTTATTCTCATTTGTGCATGTATTATCCTTGATCAAAAAATTAAAGAAATATAAAAGAAAAACTTGAATATTTCATACATGATTTTGTAGAACCATAACTTGTATCTCAATATTTACAAAATTTATAATACTTCTGACTTGTTGAAAACCATAACTTGTATCTCAATATTTACAAAATTTATAATACTTCTGACTTATTTTCAACATTCTTAAGCCATTGCTATAAGAACTATCTATTTTGCAACAAAGATAATGAAAAACAAAGAAGTTCTTACTTTTCCAAAAAGAATATATCAAATTATCAAATTGTTAGTGTGTAATGTTTACAACGAAAACTACAAATATTTCATATCATCATACTTTGTCGCTGCTCCATTTCAGCAAACATAAATTTTCTTTTGTTTTCTCGCACGACCTAGCTTACAATCTTACAATCTGATTACTATAACTATAATTCTATGTAATGTATTTATTCACTTACCAACTAAAACCACAATCAATTCCACGTCTACCAAATTCGAACAGGTTCATCTTCTAAGATGTATGAATACAATAACTATAATTCTGCTTTCAGCATTTTCTATCTATTAAAGTGACTAGCGTATTTTTATCCTCAACTAAATGCTTGTGAAGCTCTGAATCAATACTGTCGAAAATAACATACATTCACCCACTTAAGTTTCTCTATAATTTCAGTTTATGTTTTGTCTTAATGTGCAGGATTCACATAATTTCTCTTCATAAAAATTGACCAGATTTAACCTGTGTTCCAATGTCTAATATCCAGTTTTTCAGTTTGATTTCTATCTTGACATTGCAAAAAAAACTTGTACAACCATGGCACACCTATCAAATGTATAATTAATTCAATTTAGTTTAGCTTAACAGTGATCATTACATTACATGATTTATGGGTTCTGATTAGTTGATTTGTAAGATGCGATATGTGACTGAAGCATGATATCTAGCCATACGTCATTTTACTTGTGTACATTCTGATTCGAATCTGCGGAACAATGCAAAACTGTGAGTAGAATCTTATACTTGGACAAAGGTGTTTTAATGGCTAACACAAGTAGAAATTATGTGTGCAGGAAAAATGAGCACTGTAGAATCTTCATACTGCCGTGTGTTGAAGAAACCAATTGAAAGTCATTCAGAGCAGCAGGTGAGTGCTGAGATCAATGAGCAGGAAGCTGATGAGCTCAATGATGTTTTTGCTTCGCTACCTGACCTGGACGAGCAGGTGACTGATGAATTGGTTGATTCACCATTAAAGGTGGAGGATTATGAGCTTTCTAACGAAACCATGTACCTAATGCCTGACATGACTCTGAGAAGCACCCAATGCCTGAAAACATCACAGCTTATCCCGCATAATCAAATGGCGAAAAAGCAAAAGAAAGAGAAAGCTGTGTCACTGATATTGCAAGAATGGGAGTGCTCGGGTCCCTGTAATGAAAGTAAAAGCATGAAAAGAAGAGGAAGAGGTGGGTCAAGAAAAGGGTGCATGAAAGGAAAGGGAGGTCCACAGAATGCGGAGTTCAATTACACAGGAGTGAGGCAGCGAAAGTGGGGTAAATGGGTTGCAGAAATCAGAGAGCCCAACAAAGGAAAAGGAAGGCGAAAGCGCCTCTGGTTGGGCACTTTCGACACAGCCTATGACGCTGCACTTGAATATGACCGCGTTGCTAAAAAAATGTATGGGCCTTCTGCGTTCCTTAATAATCCTTCCCCTCAATCTCAAAATCATAAACCTGAAAATTATGCTTCTACCACAGACTTTCAACCAGAGTTCTGCTCTTCTGATATTACCGTTACAGAAGATGGTGTGTCTGGAATATCTGATGAAACCATGCACCCAATTCACCCAATGCCTGGCATGACTCTGAGAGAATCTAATGAGAAGCAGGCGCAGAAGACTGATGAGCTCCAATGTTCGTGCTGGAATTGGGGTGTTCATATTCCAGTGCCTGGCATGACTCTGAGAGATGAGCAGCACGTGAATGATGACCTCAATGAGAAGCTCCCAATGCTCCACTATTAAACCTGGAGGATTCAAACTGCAATCTGGACCATAGATTATAATCCTTACTGCAACTGGTATTTTGATTATAATTCAAACTGAAATCTGGACCATAGATTATAATCCTTAATGCAACTGGTATTTTGATTATAATTCAAACTGCAAGAAGGATGTTAAGTTTATTATTATCAAACGTCAAACTTCTAGAACTGATTGTGAAGTATATTATTATCAAAGACTCAATTACATTTTTATTACTGATTTTGGAAGCATATTAGTTCAAGTGGTTTTTGGAAGCATATTAACTATGATTATTTGGATTTAATTGTATGATTTTTGAGTCATAGTTGTAGTGCCTACCGTGTTCGTATCTTGTTATGTGTTTATTCCTTTTGGTCTGAGCTAAACTCATGATATGATTGTGATACTTTGAGCTACTGATATATTCTTTTGTCCATATGATATCATTAGTGATGTGAGTAGCTGATTATCCAAGTGATTCAGTGAGTTGATCATATAGTCATATGGCCAACTTGAACTCAACCAGAATTGTCATTCTGAATTTTTGGACGACAGTTTTCCCCAATATGTTTATACACCTGTCAATTGTAATAAGGCAACATACCGCTATGTTTAGTATGCATAATTTGGATGTATGCTTGTCTATGTTTGGTATACAGGATTTAGATGTACATCTTTTGAGATATTCTTATATTTCATTATAATTTTTTCCTTGTATGTATGTCCATGTTGTTCAGTATAATCAGTTTGTGAGTTGGGCATAACTATTGTCGTCAACTAGTGCTCAAGAGAGTTTTATTGTATTAGGATTTTAATACTTTGATTGGAGGGCTTGTGTGTCTATTTTATTGTTGACAAAATTTTATTAATCTAATGGTTTTATATTTTATGTGGAGTTTTAATTAATGGGGAGTTAAGTTAAAAAGGGGCTTGGTACTTCATTTTTTCCTCTAAACTTGATTTTAATAAGATTTTTGGAATTTTTTTAAGAAAAATATATGGAAATTTAAATTTGAAGGAAATGGCAGATTTCTTATGGTGAAACTTTTATGGGCACTTGATTTTTGGATTCATTGTTGTGTTTACTCCATTCCTCCAAAGTTTCAACTCTTTTGGTGAAGGATTTTGCAAGTTACATGTGTTTTGAGGGTTTCTTTGGAAGTTGAGAAGTATGCTTGATCTTTTCCATCTTTGCTTGGATTGAATCACTTTTTTATTATGTGTAATTGGTTTATATTCTTGAATTAGTATTTCTATAGAGGAGGTTAAGAGATTTGTGAGTAGAATTTGGATTTTAACGCTTGTTTGTATGCATTTTGATAGATGAGGGTTTGAAACATATTTTCTGGGATGGAGCCTTCATATTTACCTTTGTGGAAAATGGATAATATTTATGTTTTTGAAAAATGTGAATACATTTTTGGTATGTTCTTTATTAATTTCAAATGGGTTTTGTCATTTTCTTGAGATTTAGAAGTTCAATTTTGATGAATATTTGGTCATTTAAGCCCAAATCCAAGTTTTATGCCTCTATGAATTTTAAGTGAATCATGTATTTCAATTTGGTATTAATGTGATCACAAGTGGAAAATGGAAAGCCTATTAATACATGGTGGTAGTTAATTCCGTCTTTATGAGGTCTCAACTATGCAATAGTCATGCTTTACTTGTGAAAATAGGTCTTATGTGTGTATGAGGAAGATTTGGTTATGAACCTATATGGATGGAATGAGTCTACAATGACCAAAGGCCAATGCCAATGATCTCCCCATGTGAATGTGGTTGAGAGTCACACCTAAACTCTTTTCATGTATGGTTGTGTATAGGTGTGTGACTTGTGTCCATGTGTGTAGCCAATTATGGGAGTGGCTCCTAATGAAAGACTAGAGCACCAAGGGGCTACCAAGTTAACCCATTGTGAAGTCCTCAATCTAGTAATAACATAAATAAATTGACAACGTAAAATACTTAATCAAGATAAACATGGATATGTGGGCTTGGGTGTACCAACCATAATATAAATAGGTGTACCATCCACTGAGATTCATCATGCGTGTCATGTGGGCTTCCATTAGCCAAGGATGTAGTAGACAAGCGCCGGGGTGTATCGGCATGTCAAGCACCTCATCTCCTTGAGAGGATTGCTTTGTATCTCATGGGCCAGATGGACATGCGATGACACTCCTATTCTTGAACAACACACCCCCTCAAATTGCCATATCAGTCAGTGGTCATGTGTTGCTAAGTTTGTGAAACATTTACATTGGTGATGGACTTGAATTATCTTATGACTCACTTGTATGTGTGTAAATGTAGTATCTTGGATTCGGTGTGATATTGCTTTTGTGGGATGTAATGTGTTGTGATCTTTTATGAGTGTATGTACCCTATATGTGTACCTTGCATTTGATGTATGGGCCATGTAGCTATCTCTGTGAGCACAGTGGGAGAGGGCCCGATGGTTCCTCATGGTCAAGTGGCATGACCAACCATCATTAGGGATAGATAAATAGATATCGAGTGGTCTTTAATGCTATATCAAACTCATTTGGACTTGAGGCTCATGTCACTGTATCCTTATTAGTAGCTTGCATGGTACCTTATGACTTCACTAGAGTATATATGTATATTTCTTAGTACCTTAAAATATTATATGTGATTTGATTAATGTAGTATATTCATGGAGCTGATGTACTTTTTTTTATCTTAAATATTCACGTTTATGCATACTAGTACTTTGGATGGGTGTAATACATTGTTAACACTATGACTCGTGTTGTTTTATTTAGCTCATGTCCAATTGATGCTTAGCAATGATTTTCTATCATAATTTTATTTTTGTAATCTCCTCGAGTGTCCCTGCACCTTCTAGTACCCAATGTCATGTTGATCATTTTGGTATATTTACTTCCATAGTTTGGTCTTGTCTAGTGTATTGGAGGATCAAAACTCCAAAATGAAACCTTTCCTAAGCATGACTCTGAGGTTCTATGCATGTCAAGAGACTCATTAATATTATCTGAACACTTTGAGGTATCTTGTGTGGTCTTCATGTGTGGGATATATAAGGACCCTTGAGAAAATTGAACTCATCTCCACACAGTATGAAGGATGTTTTTGTAGTCATAGTCAGGTATGTGCAGTCCATCATGGGAGGACAAAAAGTGGCAATAGAAAAAAAAATGTATTTTCTATCTGGCCAAACATGCCACAATCTACTTAGACGTTTTGTATGGGTTGGACAAAATTTGAATTTGGTTTTGCAATACCAAACCAAATCAGATATCCATTAATATCTGACATCCGATTGAATTCAAATATCCATTTTGAAAAAAAAAACACTTTTAGTAAAATGGGCATAACTTTTGCATTTCTTATCAAGAAAAAATAATGTTTATAGGCATTGAAAAGATGATTCAAATAAATACAATATGGATAAGGTAATTTTTATATATTGTAGAAAAAAATAATAACTATAATCATTTGAATTCAATCCTTAATTTTAAAACTTGTAATGGGTATGTGCAAGATCATGAGGGGCCAAAAAGTGGCGATGTCAGTTCAAAACTTTGACAATGTAGTTGACGACTTTTTTTTCACCTGAATTTGATAAAACAAAAAGGGTATCTTAAGGAGATTATCAGCTTTCTATCGATATAATTGCTGTCAAATTTTGAATTTGGTAAGTAATTATTAGTTATTTTCTAATTGAGCTACCTCTAAAGTGTTGATTTATATATTGATTGAAAAATGACTATAACTTTCAAACGGTATAACATTTTTGAAATCTGAAAAATGTGTCACATTCTATGCTTCACCTACTATAAGGAAAAATAAATAAAAATTGAATTTTGTAAATTTTTGAATGAGTTAAGGTGGTCAGACACGAGAGTTTTTTTATTCTGAAAATGTTGTAGCAAAAAATTCATAATTAATTATTTTTTGGAATAAAATTATAAAAAAATATGCGTCGCATCTGGGCATGAGTCTACTACTTATATATAAAATCTTATAATAAAATATTATCATTTGATTATGATTAAGGTGGTCAGACATACACCTACTTCTTATTTTTTTCTTGAAATTTGTGTACTGTTGCATTGTAATCTATACTTTTCACCAATTATACTAACTTTTTCTCAAAAAAGGCATAGTATTTTAGAAACTACATTCAATTTTCTATAGATTCTATTCTTACAACTTTTTGATATTAAGTTCATAGCTAGTTGAAATTTTCACGTCAAGTTGCCTAACCCTGATTTGCTGATTTTTCATTGCCACTTAAGGGCATAGTTTGGCCCCTAATGATCTTGCACATACCCTAATAATCATAACTTTTACATACAAAATCATTCTTTTTTAGTTCAATTTTGCTCTCATGTAAGAATTGACACAGTTAATGTTGGCAGTGAGCCAGCGTCCCTCGCAAGATTTGTGACATGGCTTAACTGCATCCCATAGATTTTATACGTGTAGTGGTTGTATCGGGCATTGACGGATTGAGATTTTGGTGCAACGAAAACCACTACTTGTAACAAGTGGTATTAGAGCTTGGTCACAGTTTTGAATCTACGTAGCCAGTGGTGAGTGACACTGGGAGGGAGATTTCTGACAGTGGGCCAATGTCCCTTGTGGGATTCACGACATGGCTTAACCACCTCTTCTGGATTCTATAAGTCTAGTGGTTGTATCGGGCATTGTAGGTCGATCTTTTAGTGTAATAGCAATCGCTACTTGTAATAGTTAAAAAGTAGTAAATAATGAAAAATGTATATTTTATGTACTAATGAGATTAATTTATTTCATAAATAATCATACAGTCTTTCCTTGTTCAAGCTTTGATCCTTTGTATACCTTTTCCCAATATAACCTAAGATAATCTCTCTCTCTCTCTCTCTCTCTCTCTCTCTCTCTCTCTCTCTCTCTCTCTCCATACCTATTTCTTACTTGTCTCTATCCCCTCCTTTCTATATCACTCTTTCCCCCTCTATCTATATCTTCCTATAGACATCTTCGTATCTATCTATATATATATCCAAATCTCTCTTATTATTTTCATCTCTCCCTCCACCTATCATAATCAATCAATTTTTTAGATGGAGGAAAGTATGGGATGGTGGGGGGGAAGAGGTGGGATTGTCAGATGAGGGAGAGACATGGGATAAAAGGAGAAGCAGAAAGGGGAGAGAGAAGGAGGAGGAGGAGATAAATGAGGTAAAGAGAAAAATATGATGGATAAGGAAGGGACAAAGAGACAGAAGGGGTGAAGGGATATGATAGTGGGTGGAAGGGATGGGATGGTTTAATGAGGGAGGAGAGAGAGTGTTATATATGGGGTAATTAGGTGTGGCAAGATGCAATAGAAATGGTACTAGTATCTCTTAGGGGGTCTGAGGTACCTTGAGTGGTCCTAAGGTGTTTTCATATGTATTAATGGGTCATCAGCTGAATTAATGGGTCTTAAGATACATTAATAGGTCCTAGGAGATCCTAAGATACAAAATGGATGTTAATGATCTCTAGGATGCATCGATGGGTCAAAAGGTATCCTATAATACATTAACGGGTCCTATGATGTCTTAAAGGGTCCTAGGTTTCTTAAGGAGTCATGTGATACATTAATGGATCCTTAGATGTCTTAAGGGGTTGTAGATGTCATAAGTGGTCCTAATGGGTCCTAGAATACATTATTAATTTTTCATGGATGTCTTAAGGGGTACTTGTTGTTTTAAGTAGTCCTTGTTGGTTAACATATTGGTCCTTCAAATAAAGTACAAAAAATCACTCATGATTCCGGGCAAGAAGGAAAAATAAATACCAATAGTTGGAGAGATTATCATGGGGTGATAATTTTCCTCTAAATTGTAGGGGTATGAGCTCCATTGTATGATGTAATTTGGGTTTTCAAGTTGTTTTTTTAACCAAAAAGTAGAAAAGGAATACTAGCACCCTCTCATCACCATGATATAGATGTGATTACTAATTCATAAAGAGGGAAACATGGATAAATAACACAAAGATCACCACCTAGCACCCATAAAGGACAACTAGGAAATCAATAGAAACATCTTTCAGATAACATGAATCGAATTATGACTAAAATTTCATATAGCCAATTACACCCATGATATGATATTACAAGTGTAATGCACCCAACAGGGAATCTAGGAAGACAAGACTTCTAAGCACTAAATATGTGAGTGATTTATTTTAAACTAATATGAAATGCATCATTTCATACTTGATTTCAATGCATGGATATCAACCTAATTTTACTTTTTATTCAATTTAAATTATTATCTAAAACTATGTCCCCATAGGTTTCCTAACATATCTACTAAGAAACATTATCTAATTCGTTAACCATTCATTAAGGTATGTGTTAACCTATGAACTTCACTCACTAGTACATTTGGCCCTAGTATTTTACCAAAATTTTCTACGAACTTGCAAAATGGTTTTGCTTATTTGGAATGTAGAAGGAAAATTTTGATTTTTTTTAATCCATGCCCGTGTTCGTCAAAATTTCTATGACTAGAATGGTTCATCAAAATTTAGACGAACATGGGCATAACTTAAAGCAAAGGTTTTATTTCATTTCATTATGTTGCATGACATAGCAGAGTAGTGAAGAAGAGTTGAAGGAGGGCAGCGAAGAAGAGCTGAAGGAGGGCCAACACTTTACTTCCTATAATCTAAAATTATAATCTTTGGAATGGTGATGGATTTGTAGGTGGTTTATTCTGTAGGGCCTCCTTGTAAAATGTTCCCATGTTTGTGGACATTAATAGAATCCAGTGGTTCTAGAGGGTCACTGTGATCAAGTTATTGAGGTCCTTGACCTTAATGTGGTCAATTTGTAGGGAAGTAATGAAGAAGTCAACGCTAATCCTAATGATCATGTTGTAGATGAAGTAACAGGAGAAGGTGGGCTCATTTTCTTCATTGTCAGAATGGAAGAATAAGGTGCCCATGTTCTATTTTTGGGTATATGCACAAAGATGGGGGACCAAAAAAGTGTCACTTTCCTTTTTGGCCCCCAAACGACCATAGTGCATATGCAGTAAAGTGCGTGCACCCTATAGGATGCACACGCTATGGCTTGGGTAATTCAAAACATAGCGTGTGTGCCCTATAGGCCGCACGCACTATGAAAAAAGGTAACATGTGTGCACCCTATGCAAAAACTAGAAAAATGTAACATGCATAGTCTTGCATAGCACTAGCGCGCTATAGCGCGTGCATCCTTTACAAGATACAAAAAAGTGGTGAGAGAGAGAGAGAGAGAGAGAGGGAATATAGAAAGTAGGGAGGTAGGAGAGATCATATGTGTTTGTGAGAGAGAGAGAGGGGGGAAAGAGGGTAATAAAGGAAAATATAGAGGGTAGGAAGGTGGGAGAGAGCATATATGTGTGTGTATCAGAGAGAGAGAGAGAGAGAGAGACCCTCGCTCTCTCCCCCTAGAGGGTGAGAAGGTGAGAGAGAAGGGGAGAGATAGGGTCTCTCTCTCTCTCTCTCTCTCTCTCTCTCTCTCTCTCTCTCTCTCCCCTTCTCACCTTCTCAATATTTCTCTCACTCAAGCCTTTTTCAGATGTTACATAGCGCATATGCGCTATAGGGTGTGCGCACTATTCAAGTCATAAATTTGAATAGCACTAGCACACTTTTTAATGCATTGGAATGCACCAAGCCTAAGGCTTGGATTTTCTTTGGAGATCCAACCCAAAGGTTTAGAGGATTCAAATAAGCTTGAGACATGTTTTCTAGCACACATACAAAGAATTCACATATTTTCTTGTGTGCTCCTCGTCAGGTTTACTTGTGGTTCAATAACGTCAAAATCAGACGATGTAATATTTTAGATCTCTCTGTTAGCTATCTAACCATATAATTTATTTTGAATTCTAATTATGTTAAGCTTTTCATCTCTACTTTCTTTTGTATATATGTCTTATTTTTGTCAAAAACCAACGTGTAGTATTTTGGGCATAGATTTTGCCTCGTTCATCGAATTTTGCAACAAGTTACTTTTTTAGAAACTAGACTCCATTATACACACTTTAAAAAAAATTAAAAATTGATTTTTGATTAGTTTTCAATGATTTCTAGGGGGGGCACATAGAAATTTCATGTTTTCAAGATGTGTGCACTTCAAAAATTCATAAAAAATTATGCATTCATCAAAAAGTTAGCAAAAAAATTTGGGATAAACTACGTGGTGTTAGCTAACTTCTCACTAGAGTGATTAAAAAAATTCAAAAAAAAAGTTAACATTTTAGGGGGAGCACACCAGACTCTATGTTATGTTTTTTCACAAAAAATAAGACCACTTTTTGTGCTCCCCCTTTTTGAGCACCTTAACCTACACCATTTTTTTTGAAAATTAGTAGTTTAGAAACTAGATTCAGAGTATTACAACTCTTGTTGTTGTCGCATCTTAAAATTTTGAGTCTAACTATCTTCAATTTCTCATTGAAGTTCAGAGTTTGCTGATTTCCAAAAAAAAGTGGCATCTTATACCCCCTTTTTGGTCCCCCATCTTTGTGCACTTACCCTTTCCTTTGTATTATTATTGTTAGCTATGGTGGCTTTGAATGTGACTTCTCTCATGTCTTTAACTTTGACTCTGTTAAATTTAGTCTTCTCAATTTTTAGCTTTTATATTTTGTATAATTTGTTGGGAAGTCAAATTTTGACTTGGTTTTATTTGGGACATTGTATATGATAAATATGGTTTTAGTTGCAAAAATGAGTAAGAAATCTCCCATAATGTTGATGAAGATCTAAAAAAATAATTGGATGGAAAGAGGTTCTCATTTCTAGTCCATGATCTAGAAGACATTTATGATATGTTATGGATAACCTAGCTAGCGTTAGAGATGCTAAAGTGCCAAAAATGGAATGGAACTTGTTTGAATACTAATACACAAAAAAGAATGCAAAGATTCCAATGAGTAATGGATGGGTGCTTCACATGGAAAATATCACACTACCAAATATATTTGTTAATGTAGATTTTAATAGATAATATGGCAAGGTATAAACAAGATTGCTATAGAATACAAAATGATTTCTATATGATGTATATGGGAGTTGAAATATAAAATGCAATGAAGAAAATTAAATTTTATTATGCAAGGTATCTAGAGGACAAACTCTAGAATGAGATTTTTGGAAAGTACCCTACTGTCCTAACCCCTGTACCTAGTTTTTAGCCCCCAAAAAAGTGACTTTTACAAAGAGACCTACCTCTAAACACCTCCCCAAATTCTATAACCTTGGATAGTCTCATAAAATACATCTAATTGGAGGATTATCAAGTTTATTTAGTCGTATGACCTCTTCAATTACCAAAACCCCAATTAGGCCTCTACAAACCCTCAAATCCTAGGGCTTTATCAATCTCACTCCAAAACTCCTTCACTAACCCAATCAGTGGTCAATGCACCATGAATTCAACATATGTAGATAGATTCCAAAATAAAATAGGGTCCTTGTTAAGGCATTTGGGCTACTATTTTACCCATGCCACAACTTTCACTCACCTTCAACCCTGCAACCTGCATGTTTTAGTGATCACCCTGCAATCCAATGGTTATTCTTGCATTAGGAAGGTTAGGTTAATATAATGCAATGTTCAGATTCATCCCCTAATCACAAACAACACACTATGGGGATGAATAGATTAATTCATGATTCAAAGTAACACCAAAAATACTAAACTATCACGGGACAGTTAGACTTGAAGACACCAAATTCAATACAAATGCCTTGAAATTAACTCAACCAATTTATTAAAACATTCACAAATGGAGTTATGATACTTCAGCACAATGAGACTTATTTTTCCTTGAGGCATTCTTCTTGTTGTGGGTGTTGAGACCATGTTTAGCTTGCAAATGGTTTTCTAAGAGTGCTTTAAGAAATTTTGGCTTAACATCCTTAGTGCTATCTTGTGTGTTCTTTAGAAGACTTTTAATCACAATAGTTGAGTTGAAGGATTTTCCTACCAAGGAGTTAAAAATATGTTACACTTTACCACTATTCTTGTTTTCAAAGCTCTCTCTCATGATATTTTCTTGATGCTATGCTCTTTTCAAGGATAATCATTTGGTAGAAGATGATTGTAGAATACCAAGATGATGAATGATGAAGAAGATTTGAAAATGTTCATTTGATAATGATTATGAAGAAGATTTAAAAATGTTGCACCAATCTAAATTGGATCAATCATCATTTTCAAATCTTCTTCATCAATCACCATTAGCCATTTTCCAAGAGAAACACCTTTCTCTATATGAATCTTGGTTTACATTTCCATGTAATCCTGATGCAAAATATTTCTATGAAGTATGTCAGGGGTATAATGCATTCAAGAAAAGGCCCTAGAGGCTGCTAAGTCTTTTGTACTAGAAAACACCTTTTTCTAGGTAATTTGAAAAACAATTAGTATACCATTGATGACTTCATAATTATTAAGTGAAAGGGAGTTTTTTGATCCGGAACCCCCTTTGGTGACGACCCTACATAGTTCCACATAGACACGACATGTTCCATAGAAGACTTTTAATCTCACAATAGTTGAGAAACATAAATGTAGGCATCATGGTCACAATTATTTGGAGACACAACATAATTGAGTGGTATACCCAGACAATGCAATGCAACCACTACTCCTTTGGTTCTAAGTTGACACTGTAGGATCCAAAAACTATAGACAATGATGGATAAGTTGAATAAAATAGAGAGGGGGAGGAATAAATTGAGATATTGGAGGCCGAAGGGCCATAAGGAAAAAAATATTCCAGGGTTTACGAAGATTATAATTTCCATATAATTTCTGCAAACCTTGCATTATTTTGGTTTTTATGGCCCTCCTCTTCTCTCTCAATTTATTCCTCCCCCTATCTATTGTATTCAACTTAAGAACTAAAGGATTAGTGCTTGTGTTGCATTTTCTGGGTATACCACTCAATTATGTTGCATCTCCAAAGAATTGTGACCATCATGCCTATATTTATGTTTCTCAATTGTTGTATCCTAGGACCCCTTATGACCCTTTACAATCCCTAAGAATACATCTTAGAGGTTTATGGTACAACTGAAATAATTTCATTGTTAAGTTCTAGGGTATCTTAATGCCTTAAATGCATAAGGACACTATACTTTATGGATGTTAGTGACTTTCCTTATGAATATTGATATTGACTATCCTAGTGGACAAAGAATAAGGATTTTGTTTGGTAGTAAGTTGTTAAGGCGGTGAGTGTGTTTGAGGTTTATGCCAGATATTCTCCATGTTGACATGGTGTCAAAAGATATAAATAAGATGGTTGATCCAAGGTAATATTTTAAGCATTAAAAGTTTATGATTTAGTAATATATTCCTTACTGAACTTCATGTCTCCATAATCAAAGTTCTTGTCACCAAAGTGACAAGGTTAAACATATATATTGGGAGCACTTACACATTAAGCCTATGCTATCTATCCTACATTGGAGGTTCACGATACCCTAGAGCTTATATTTTATTTATGTCAAATGAAGATCTATATGCTATGGATTTGAGAGGTTTAGGCACTATGCCCAAGCCCTCATATGCCACCACTGAGTCAAAACTGGTCAAACACCATTCCCACAACAAAAGGTGATATATATGGTTTAATTATATTAGATTCAAGTGGATTCAATAATTTTTTATGGCTCTAGGAAACACCCAATATAACCAACTCTCCAAACTACCTCAAAGGTGTAATTGCCTTGCTTGTAGCTCTCTAGCAGCACTAAATGACTTATAACTCCCAACCATTACAAAACATAAGACAAGTAATTTTCACTTCTAGACACCCATTTTTTAATTAATTCAACATATCCCAATATTACCCCCTATTCCTTTCGACCAAATAGTACTATCCTAGCACTGTACCCTCACCAATGCATAGAAATGAGTCCAAATAACAAAGAAACTATAAGATGGTTTTATCCCCAAGACCTCAAATATTTAGTAGTCTTTTAAAATGAACCTAATTGAAGAAATATCAACTCAATTTAAACCTATGGCTTCTACAACACCAAAATCCTCAAATCACCCCTTAAAAACCCTTAAATCTAGGGTTTTTCAAATCTCTGACTTCCAAACACATTCTCTCCAAATTGGTGATGGATTCACCATTCGTATGACCTATCTTGACACTTAAAATCAGAAAAATTTTATACACAATACCAACTAGCATCGCTCAAGGATCATCCTCCATGATCCAATCCACACTTCAACCAATCAGAGTGCACAAATAACTTCTCATGCCACCACCCACTCTACATCTTTGAAAACATATCCATGTCACTCAAAATCATCCTAATCAAAGGATTTTTAACATTTCAGGAGGTGCCATCAAGTTCTTCTACCAAAACCACAATGCCCTCCTTTCTAGGTGCACACACCTAGGGATTTGCCAAAGTGAACTCTCTAATCACTCCCAAAACCTTCCAGTGGATCTAACACCATTATAAAAACATACCATGACATTGAATGCCATAAAAGATGGCCCTCCAATGGGTAAAACCTTCAGACCTTGATTGGTCCTAGTGTTAGTGACCCTCAATCAGAGATCTTTCCACTTTGTCCCTATTCATCCCTGCAACCAAACACATGTGGAAACACATATTAAAGGGAAATGCATCCTTTTAATTTCCATATAAAGCCTAGAAGTGAAGGAATACATCAATATAGTATTATTTCAAAATAATTGGTTGTTGCACATGATTAGTGTTCAAGAATAGTTAGTCATAAACATGGTTCTTTACTTTCAAACTTCACTATGATGACACAACCCTGCATTAGAATGAATAAACACAACTAATCTAATCCATCCCAAGCATATTTTCATTTAAAGAAGAGTTAGAGACTCCCAAAATGTAGACTATGTCCACATGGGTAGAGACATGGCAGTTTACAAGCAATTTACATTTCATTGATCAAAACATATTTTACATTGTTCTCCTCATTCACACACACCTACCTATCTCCACTGGAAAATTTTTAAACATATCTAAATGGAATACTTTGTGTCTGACATACTTAAATGGAATACACCAAGAAGTACCAAATGACAAATTCTTAATTATTGTAATGGAAAAGCATCAGAACCATCCATTTCTAGAACTTGGTTTTGTATACTCTTAATGATTTTTCCTATTTCTTGTCTTTTGTCCCTTTTTTATTTCCTATGTTTGTGCTTTGTGATAGGATTTTGAACAGTTTTGACAAAGCGTGTTTCTTTTTGTGATTATTTGATTGATCCTCTCACCTTTCCTTACTTTGTAAATTTCATTGTCCCAATCAAGTTTTGTAGTGTGTAACTATTATGCAAGATATTAATTGCATTAAATGCCCCAATTATCCCTATTCGATAACTCTAAGGTAGTAGTTTTTTATTAGGTTTCATGTTTTTTATTTATTTGTTGTTCTTGATAAATCGGGTGTCGAATTTGACTTTTCCCATGTCCGAGTTTGTGTCAATTGTGGAGTTCACCTTCTTTTGATGGTATATTTGATTCACTCTATGTGGAATACTATTTTGTTCAATGATTTATTTTAGCTTGATATTTCATTCATTTTTCATATACATAGAGAAATGGACAGTTTTGAGACTACACATTTGCTGATATTGTGAGACTACACATGCTGATAAAAAAGGAGCTATCTGATTTAGGTTTATATTACATAATTGTAAATGGTTAATATTTCTTATGGTACTCCTTGGTGTATTCCATTTAAATATAAACAGGTTTCCATTTTTCTATCATGTTTACTTTGTATATAAATATAGAAAAGTTAAGTTTACTATTCTAAGTGAATGAAAAATCTTAAATTTGAAAAAATTAGAGTTGAAAAAATGGTTGTTCAGTGACTGTATCTACAGGTTGCAAACAAATCATCCTTCTTCCATCAACATTCTACTCAATGTACAAGTAACTAGATAAATAAATCACTGTCCTAAGTGTGTCCCAAAGAATAGGGAACAAGGAACACTTTATTTTGGTTCATTTTTGTGACTATCTAAGAAGAGATTTGTTTAACTATCACAATTTGATAGTATAGTAAATTATAAGGGAGTAAAGAACTACTAATAATGCTATATACAAGATACTACTAATGCTAGTATTTTTATATTTGACAGTTGACAACATTAATGCTAGTATTTTTATATTTGACAGATCACAACATTAATATCTTAATTTAGAGTATAGGAGATGATTATTTGGTATAATTATAGCTTGAATATATGTCTGTGAAGAAAGACCATGTTTGACAATATCAACCCAAAACAAAATAAGGAGAAAATTGCTAGATTGTGATCTAACTTGAAAATAAAAGGTGATGAAAAATGTTATTATCCCTACAAAAATTTCAAGGGCTTAGAGACTCAAAGATATCTAATCAAAAAAACTGAGGAACATTGTAGGCAACATGGTCACATTGAAGAGGGAAACAAATTTTGTCCATTGGTATGTATTTCAATATATATTTTTTAATAATTTATATACATAAGAAATCAATTGATGATGACATCATGGTCATGGTTAATTTAAGGTCATCATTTTGATATAGGTCAACCACCCCTGGTTTCATGTTATGGACCATGATAATCCAAAGAATGTGGATTTACATCCGGGGGAACATGGAGGTGTGAATATTGAAGCAGAAGATAATGATCCCATGGAAGAAGATGATCTTATGGAAAATAATGCAATTGAAGATCACAGTACTGGTGTAGCTGATCATGATGATCAAGATGATGGTACTAGCATAACTAATGATGATGATGAAGATGACCTTGATGTACCTATACTTGAGAAGGCATACGAGCCCCTATATGAAGGCTCCCAGACAAATCTTATTTTCACTATATTGTTGTTGGTGAACTTGAAGGTTATGAATGGTATATCCAACGTAGAAATCACACGTATGTTAAGGTATGTCATATATGTCATCTTTTTTAGTCATAATTTTCTTATAGTTAACAAAGGGTGAATTGTGTACCAATTAATATTCTTTATATTAACAAATTACATTTTTTTTGTAGGTTGATAGGTGAGTATTTGTTACCACCATCAAACATTCTAGCTTGCTCGTACCGAGAATTATCTTCCATTATGAAAGATTTGGAATGGAGTATCAAAAAATACATGCGTGTCTGGATGATCATATTATATATCATTAAAAAAATGAATTTACAATTGAATTCCTTGATTGTCATATTAGTAGATATCGATTAGATCAAATAACAAAAAAGGTGCCTTGTAAGTGTAATACCCCAAAATTGGCCTCAGTATATCAATCTTTCTAAACCATCAAAGTCCTATTATACTAGGCAATGATGTCTTCTAATGGACTCTACTTGACTTAGTGTCAAATATAGAAAACCTTAAATTTGTATTAATCACATGCTACATTTAATATAATGGCTAAACAAACCCTATGATTGATTAATTTAAAGTCCTAGTACTTTTAAAATCCCCTTCTTCTATTAATTTAAATAAATACATTTAAATTAATTCACATTTCCCTTTTTAACCCACTTGGAATTAAATATTACATTTAATTCTATTTTCTTCTATTAATTTAAATAAATATATTTATCTATTTAAATTAATTCATATTTTCTTTATTTATCCACTTGGTATTATATATTATATTTAATTCTATTTTCTTATATTAATTTAAATAAATATATTTATCTATTTAAATTAATTCATCTTTCCCTTTTAACCCACTTAGAATTAAATATTATATTTAATTCTATTTGAGCACATGACTCCTAATTCTAACCAAACTCATCTTTCTTACCCACCCACTAAAATTAAAATAATAATTTCTTCAACCTCTAAAGTCTTCACTTCTCCTCTCAAGTCAAAAACAACCACATGGAAGAAATATACTTTGTCCAAATAATCCAAAACTCCACAAACTCGGATTTGGACTTTGGGGTCATTTTTGGAGGCTCTTTTATGAGTCTTGGGCCACCTAGTGACCAAAAATCAACACCTAACCCTAAGTATATCAAGTGGGGAAGCTAAAATTGACTTTAACTACCTTCTAGAAGCCTCTTAACCCCTCCAAAACCTCACTTAAGCATTCCATACGAATTTGGGTAGGTTTCATTTTTCAAAGTGGATCCACTCATCTACCCCCCATCCACCCACTTTGAATTAAATAATTCAAATAAGAGAATCTCAACCCTTCATTTTCATAAAATCCTAACCGTTGATTCTCCTAAAAATTCTATAAATAGGACTTCATTTCCCTTTACAAAGGGAGCCTTCATGAGCATTGTTATTATAGATCTAAGGGATCCAAATTCTTCTATCTTCTATCTATTTCTAAACCACACTCCTAGTATTCTCATAGCATTGCTTTCAAACATATAGTGCATTTCAAGGCATTTGGAGAGCTACATCAACCCATCTTTAGGAGAAGAAAGGAGGACATGGGAACTAAATCTTGGAGGGAGTTTGCATTTAATCTCATTCTTTATTTCTAAGTTGTTTCTCATGGAGTAGATTAGATTTGTTTGCATGTTTCTTATATGAATCTTGTGGTTGTTTCATTTTCATGCATTCTAATCCAATTCTAGTCTTACATTTTGGTGAATAAGAGGCAAAGGTCTTATATCACCCATTGAACATTGTGGCCAGGCAAATAAGGATACTACAAGTCTAGGATACAAGAAGAAGCCTTTCTATCTTAGCAAGAATTCCTCTCATGTCATAGAGAAAATCAAGCCAAGAGAAACTCTTCTTGAGAAAGAAGAAACAAAACAATCTGATAGTGATGATTCTGACACTACTGAGGAGCAATTTCCTTATGAGCATTTGCCTAAAGAAATAACAAACCTCCTTGATGCTGAAGATGATCCCATAAAGAGAATCAGTATAGTGGATGCCCAAAAGATAGTCACCACACAAAAACTAACTGATCCTAAAAGAATGTTGACTGAACAGCTTGAACACAACAATGATTCTGAAATAGACTCCCATGAATATGAGTTCCACTCAGAATCTGAAGGAAATCCTGCTTGGGGAATTCATCCCAATTTCACCCATGTTCTTGATTTGGAGGAAGAATCAGAAAAATATGAGCTTGTCACAGATGCCACTCATCAAAACTCACCTACACCTAACATAAGTTTAGAGCGAAGTAATGAACCTCATGAATCTGATTCACTTAATACTAACAATGGAATCACTAACGCCGTTGAAATGATTAATGAACTAGACATTCTTAGTAGTGATACTATCTTTGAATTCGAGAGTCGGGTTAAAACCAATGATGACAACACCATAAGCGTAAACACCATCAGTCAATCTTTCCATACATTGACTATCCATCATCCTGACCTCATATACCAAAACTCAGCTGACCCAAACCAAGATGTCCATATCTTTCCAACTAACTACACCCTTGCATGCTACCTCAATGTAGTGGAACCCATGACGACTTCCATCAGTAAATCTAGCAGTAGCATGACAGAGTTGAACATCAAATATCTCAGTCAAAAAAGTAAAAACAAAAGGAAAAATAGTTTTGAGGGTGAAAACCACTATGTGGCAGTCTCAGAACATAAAATAGTAAAAACAAAAGATGCATCCAAAGGTGAAAACCTCTCAGAGGCACCTAAGGATGAGATATTTGATGTCCTTCCGAGTCACTCACAGCACCGATCTCCAGTATTGATTGAACCAACTCAGTCTATCAACTTGGGCACAGCGGAAGAACCTCAGTTAATCCATGTAGCTCAATCTCTGTCAGAAGAAGAAAAGCAAGCATTCACTATGTTCTTATCAAAAAAGAAAATCAACTTTGCATGGAAATATTCTGATATGCCTGGATTAGATCCTAAGCTAATCATGCATCATCTTTCCATAGCTCCGGGAGTCAAACCTGTCAAACAAAAACTGTGAAAAATGCATCCTCATATTGCACTTCTAGTCAAAGTTGAGTTGGAAAAGTTGTTAAAAGCCGGATTTATCCGAGTCATAGATTATGCTGAGTGGATATCAAACATAGTCCCAGTTTCAAAACCAGATAACTCTATCAGGATATGCATAGATTTTAGAGATTTAAACAAAGCATGCCCTAAGGATGACTTTCCACTACCGAACATTGATATGATAGTGGACATGACTGCTGGCTTTGAAATGTACTCTCTAATGGATGGTTTTTCTGGCTACAACCAGATCAAGATTGCTCCAAAAGATCAGGAGAAAATAGCTTTTACTTGTGCTTGGGGTACTTTCTATTGGAATGTCATGCCATTTGGTCTCAAGAATGCTGGTGCTACATATCAGAGAGCTATGACAACTATCTTCCATGATATGATTCATAAAACCATGGAAGACTATGTTGATGACACCTTAGCAAAATCAATGATAAGATCAAAACATCTAAATGATTTGTGCAAAATACTGGACAGAATGGAGAAGTTTAGTCTTAGACTAAATCCTAAGAAATGTGCTTTTGGTGTAACTTCCAGAAACCTCCTAGGCTATATTGTCTCAAAGAAAGGCCTTGAAGTAGATCCTACTAAAGTCAAGGCTATCATAGAGATGCCACCTCCTAAAAATATCAGTCAAATGAGAACCTTGCAAGGAAGGGTGCAATCTATCAGACACTTCATATCTCAGTTAGCAGATATATCACAACCTTTCACAAACACATTACATAAGGGTGTGATTTTTACATGGAATGAAGAATGTGAAAGGAACTTCAACCACATCAAGCAATATCTTTCAAATCCTCCTATTTTGATGCCTCCCATTTAGGGGAAGCCATTGATTTTGTATGTCTCCGCCACAAATACCTCACTGGGGGCATTACTGGCACAACATGATGACAAAAATAAAGAGAGAGCCATCTACTACATCAGCAGAACCTTGGTAGCATATGAAAAGAACTATTCAAAGATTGAAAAAGCCTGTCTAGCTGTGATTTTTGCATCACAAAAATTGAGACACTATATGTTAGCTCATACAATGCAGTTGATAGCTAAGATTGACCCATTAAAATATTTATTGAGCAAGGCTACCCTCATAGGTAGATTAGCTAAATGGGTGATGCTATTGAGTGAATTCAACATAGAATATGTTGAACGAAAAGTTATCAAAGGTCAAGTCATTGCTGATCAATTGGCTGAAGCCCCAATGTTTGATGACACACCATTACAGATGGAATTTCCAGACTCCTCTATCATGCACATATCTTCAAGGATTTGGCAACTTTTCTTTGACAGATCTTACACACAAAATGGATCTAGAGCCAGCATATTGTTCATAACACCACAAGGATACTCCATACCTAAAGCATTCAAAATAAAATTTCCTTGTACAAATAATATTGCAGAATATGAAGCTCTACTTAATGGCATGAAGATAGCAATTGAGTGGTGAGTGATAGACTTACACATTCAAGGAGACTCCTAGCTCGTTATACACCAAGTCAATGATGTATACCAGACAAAGGATGAGAAACTAGTTCCATACAAACGCATGGTTGATGACCTTAAGAAGTATTTCATCACAGTCACTTTTGAGAAAATTCCTAGAATAGAGAACAAGGCTGCTGATGCTATGGCAACATTATCATCTCTACTAAAGCAGCCAGAACATGAGCTACGTTATGAGTTCCTGGTGGAAGCACTGTCATTCCCTGCATATGATTGTCTAGAAACCTGCATGATCTGCATAGTTGTTGGTCATGATTCTTCCAGATACAAACCCCTTTTCTCATTCCTTCAAGATCAAATCATTCCCGATTCCTTTAACCACCATGAAAAACATTCCCTTATCTGAAATGCATCATGGTATGTCATCATTGGTAATGATCTGTACAAATGAAGTCTAGATGGTACACTTCTTAGGTGTTTAGAACATGAATAGTCTCAACGCGCATTAGAAGAAGTCCATGATGGTATATGTGGATCACATTCCAATGGTTTAACACTAGCTTGAAAACTTATTAGGGCTGGGTATTATTGGCCAAACATGGAACAAGAGGCTGTTACATATGCTAAGAAATGTCAAAAGTGTCAAGTCCATGGAAACTTGATATATGCACCAGGGAGAGATTTGATCCCCTTTACAACACAATGGCCTTTTCAACAATGGGCATTTGATCTTATAGGGACTATTTATCCACATTCTTCAAATGGACATACCTATATAATTACAGCTACAGACTATTTCACAAAATGGGTAGAAGCAGTTCCCTTAACTCAAGCAACTGGTAAATAAATTTCTATGTTCATCTTGAACTACATCATTTGCAGATATGGTATTCCCCACTCTATAGTCACAGATAATGGTGGACAATTCAAAAACAAAGACTTGGATGATTTATGTGCCAAATTCAAAATCACAACATTGGTCATCTATTTACTATCCTCAAGGGAATGGACAAGAAGAGGCTTCCAACAAGAATCTATTAAAAATCTTACACCGTATAGTTAATAAAATAGGAAGAGACTGGCATCTTATGATCAATTCGGCTCTCTGGGCCTATAGAACAAGTATCAAAACACCTAATGGGGCTACACCATTCGCTTTAGTTTATGGGTCTGAAGTGGTACTACCTATTGAGGTTGAAATCCCATCACTAAGAATCAGAATGCATGGTCTAGTCACTGATGATGACTACAGAGTGTCTAGGTTGCAAGAACTTGAACTACTAGATGAGCGTAGACAAGCAGCATATGATCATCTCAGAGTGTATCAGAAAAGAATGTCTAGAGGCCACAACAAGAAAGTCAGACACAGAGAATTTCAGGTTGGCGATCTGATCTTGAGAGAGAATTTTAAAAATCAATCACATAGAGAACACAAGGGGAAGTTTGAACCCAACTGGCTGGGCCCCTTTGTTATCACTGCTACTTTTGGCTCTGGTGCCTATCAACTCTCAACGACTGAAGGAGAACAGCTTCAAGAACCAATCAACATTCTCTATCTAAAGAAATTCTATGCCTAGGGCATTCAGTCTATGGTAAAATATCTTGAAAAAATCTTTTAAATTGGAAAAAGTCCTAAAAAAAAAAAATATCTTGGTGAAAGCCTAGCAATAGGCGCCTTGATGACTCACAAAAAAAAAAAAAGTACCTTGGTGAAAACCTGGAAACAGACACCTTGGTAGCAAAAATTGAATCTCTACCAAGATGGTGAAAACCTGGTAAATAGGTGCCACTTGTTTCAAAACACTTCATATATCAGCACAATCTTGGTCTTTCCCAACTTTCAGTCTTGCTTTAGTTTGTACATATCTCCCGGTTTTGTCTCTACATTTCCAATTTTCAATAAGTCGATCTGTACACCAATCAGCTCAAGCATCCATATCCTATCAATGCTTAACACTTGGGGACAATCAATGTCATATCCTATGGCCTCGAGTATATCTTTAGATATGTCATATCTGGTTAGAGTCCTTTGAAGTTTCATCCGAGTTAGTCAGTCTATCTCCTTACCAAAAAAGGATTTTGCACATAACACCAAAACAATCTATGATTCACATGCTTTTATCTCTTTGTATGCTTACTGTTTTGCATTGAGATTTTATTTTTTTTGCATATTGTGTCCCTTCGAGCTCTTTGATGATGTCCTTTACAAGATTTAGAAAGTGATGACTGAGGGCACAATCTTTTCTTTCTTTCTGCTTGTTGGTTTAGTTCCAATGATCTAAAGACTTCATATAAGAGGGGTATCCATCTGTAAGGGCCTTCATCTCGTATTGGATGGCCATGTGTACCTCAACTCCTTTTATATGGACACTTTGGTGAGATTGGTTCTTCTCCTTGTCTATTTGAGTGACTTCTTTCTACTACAAGTAAAATTGAAAATGCTTGTCCTGCTAAGTGAACGTAAGGGTCACTGCGAGCAACATTGAAATGCTTATCTTTCACTTAGCAAATGGAAGAAACTCTAGCATGTCTGGTGTGTTTGTATGTAAGAAACATTCAAGTCATTCTAGTAACTGTGCTTGGATGCTTATGTCAACTTGCTAAATCAAAAGGAATAGGTGAACATGTCATTCTGGCTTCTTGTGCCTTAATGCTTACACTGCATTCTAACAAATCTTAGACTAATGTCATATTCATATTCTCATGATAGTAATATCAGTGAGGGTTGTATGACATCTTTTGATTGTCCGATACCGAATGCTCTATGATGATAATTATCCAATAAGTCATTTGTTAAATGATAAATTTGGTCTTCCTGTTAAATCAAATAAATATGATACATTTATTTGATTGAACTAAAAGACTAAAAAAATAAAAAAAAATAAAAAATCATCCATAGATGCATAGGAACATCAAGTCCATCAAAAGTTCATTATTGCATCATAATATATACATACATCTAAAAACAAAAAAATTTGGACACATGAAATCCTCATTTTATATATATATATATATCATGGTGATTACATTTGGTACACATCATGTGTCTAGCCAAAAAAAAATTTTAAAAAAAATAACAAAACAACAAAACAACACTTGTGTCATCACTCCGCCCGTCCAGGTTCTGATGATGAAGAACCTCTGCTGCTACTTTTGTGCCTTGGTGGACAGACACCAATACCTCTGATTAGTCTAGCCATCCTCTGTGGCATATTTCCATCTCACCTCTAATCCACTAGGACTGTCTGATGGTATAATCCCTTGTAATAAGCTACTTCCCGACCAACTCTCACTGATTCTCTCATGACTGATAGAGTCTCCATCAATAGTTGAGATGCTCCTGGGAGTGTGACTACCCATCGTGCAGTATCTCACTCATCTTTGTAGGCTTCTGCCACAAACCTCCATCGATCTCTATTCACCGTCAGATCCTCTAGCTATTGTCTAAGATTATTCACCTGTTGAGTCACTGCATTCAGTTGCTCTTGTGTCTCCTCTGACATGGCATCAATCTCTATCATGGTCTTCTAGGATGCTTCCACACTGCTCTGTAATGCGTCGTAGGCTGCCTGGGCATGATCTGCTCGAGCCCATTCTACCTCTATCACCCCCTGCATACGGGATCCTTCAGTCCGTGTACTATCTTCTCGTACCCTATCCATCATAGCTTGCAACCATGTCACCTCACTTTCTGCTTGATCCGCCCTTTCTTCTTCTACCGCCAGTTGTCGCCGCAAGGCATCTCTTTCTTCCACCACCGCATTGTAGTCTTCTGCCAATGCAAATTGTCACCACATTACTGGCTGTGGTCCTACTACTTGTGCTGCAACCATTGGCTCTGGTCCTGGTCATTGTACAATAGGATCCAATCTCTGTTGATCGCTTTGTTGACCTTGTTTGAAGAAGCTAGAGAATATCGGATACCTCGGTACTGGTCGATGTATGATAGGATTCCATCTCTATTGATCACCTTGTGGACCTTGTTCGAAGAAGCTGGAGAGTATCAGATAGTTTGATCTCCATGAGGCATATTGCTCCTGGGATCTGGCCTCCTACCTTCTCTCATCAGTTTCCTCTTGCCTTCCCTCACCAGCATCCTCTTGCCTTCCCTCACCCACATCCTCTGTCCATTCTCTCCATGCTACCTGTGACATCAAAGGACCTGGATCTCTCTGGGGACATCTTATCATGAGCTTTGGCCTCACCTGTCTCCCATCCACACTCTCATCACTACCATCTTCATTCCTTCTACTTTCTTTCATTATGCCTACTGCCTTTTCTTCTCCCCACCAATCATTCACGCCTATGCACCCTACCGCTATTAGCTCATCTTTTCCTTATACCTATTGTATATAGCACGGTGGCACTTCTTCCTAAAAAATAAATCTTGTCAGAAAATCTTGAGATTTTCTTCATCCGCTATCGACATCCTCATCAATCTTGCAATAACATTTGGTCAAAAATCTTGTCCCATCAAGCCCTATACTTCAGCAACTCCTAGGGGAGACTATTGCCTAGCTATTATTGTGATCTCTCTCCTCGAGACTTTCCCTCACAACAATCACCCGTGGTTCTCATTGCATCTGCCTACTCTTGTCGTCCTATTGTTCATCCTGTGAAGTGAACATATGGGTCACTACGACCATGCTTATCAGATGCTGGGGCAAGTTCTTACTTGTGCATCTCTGTAATATCCTCAGAAAATATTTATTTTTTATTTTTTTAAAGTAAAATGTCTTGAAAAATGTGTAAAAATATCAAATATTTTTTTCAAAAATCTTTTAAAAAAATAAAAATAATAAAAATCACATACTTGAAAATCTGCAATAAATTTGTTCATAATATTTTCCTTGTCTTTGTTTTGACTTCTTCTTGTTGGACGATCTTTTGAGCTCCTGAGGCATTTGTTCATATGTCTTAGGAAAGATGAGATCACTCTCTATCTGCTATGTGTTTGTTTATGCAAATGGATCATCGTCCTAGCTTTCTATGCTAGGTATGACATATCCACTTTTGCAACATCAAAATAAAGCTCTAATGACGTGAAGTGCACTTATGAAAGCAAGTTTCATCACCAATCATCTTTGCTTTGTCTAACATTCCTTCCATCAATCTTATCTAACCTCAATCTTTTCAAAAAATATCCTCGAATCAATTTCTGCCCAATTTTTTGAGGGGGCATCATATCTCTCTTTTGTCAATCCACTAAGGCACATTGTTCGGGGCAATCTAATCTCAACCCCTGAAAATCAATTCTGACTGGTATTTGGAAAACCTAACCTAGATTCCAGAAATCAAAACTCTGTTCTAGAGATAATCTTGAAATCTACACAGCACTTAGGGCATATCAGATTCATCAAAATCCATATCAATATGGTATTCTTTTAATCTTGTTAACTATATCAACTTTTCGTAACTATCGGTTCATCAGTGCTATTTCCTCAATTTTTCATAACTGAAGGGTTCAGATGTGATACCAATGTGATTCTTATTGACAATCGGGTCTGGAATCGGTCACTCACTTCTTTGTAATCATAGGTTCAGAATCAGTCATCTTATCATTTGTTTATAATCATCGGTTCATTGTTGGTACCGTTAACAACATCTCAAATCTTTGGTCGATCAAGACCCAATCTAGACATCAATCATCATATCAGACTATTCTTTGAATCACTACGCTTCACGCAGTAATTCAAAGAGGGGCAAAATGTAATACCCCAAAATTGGCCTCAGTATATCAATCCTTCTAAACCATCAAAGTCATATTATACTAGGCAATGATGTCTTCTAATGGACTCTACTTGACTTAGTGTCAAATACAAAAAACCTTAAATTTGTATTAATCACATGCTACATTTAATATAATGGCTAAACAAACCCTATGATTGATTAATTTAAAGTCCTAGTACTTTTAAAATCCCCTTCTTCTATTAATTTAAATAAATACATTTAAATTAATTCACATTTCTCTTTTTAACCCACTTGGAATTAAATATTACATTTAATTCTATTTTTTTCTATTAATTTAAATAAATATATTTATCTATTTAAATTAATTCATCTTTCCCTTTTAACCCACTTAGAATTAAATATTATATTTAATTCTATTTGAGCACATGACTCCTAATTCTAACCAAACTCATCTTTCTTACCCACCTACTAAAATTAAAATAATAATTTTTTCAACTTCTAAAGTCTTCACTTCTCCTCTCAAGTCAAAAACAACCACATGGAAGAAATATACTTTGTCCAAATAATCCAAAACTCCACAAACTTAGATTTAGACTTTGGGGTCATTTTTGGAGGCTCCTTTATGAGTCTTGGGCCACCTAGTGACCAAAAATCAACACCTAACCCTAAGTATATCAAGTGGGGAAGCTAAAATTGACTTTAACTACCTTCTAGAAGCCTCTTAACCCCTCCAAAACCTCACTTAAGCATTTTCATTTTTCAAAGTGGATCCACCCATCCACCCCCCATCCACCCACTTTGAATTAAATAATTTAAATAAGAGAATCTCAACCCTTCATTTTCATAAAATTCTGACTGTTGATTCTCCTAAAAATCCTATAAATAGGACTTCATTTCCCTTTACAAAGGGAGCTTTCATGAGCATTGTTATTATAGATCTAAGGGATCCAAATTCTTCTATCTTCTATCTATTTCTAAACCACACTCCTAGTATTCTCATAGCATTGTTTTCAAACATATAGTGCATTTCAAGGCATTTGGAGAGCTACATCAACCCATCTTTGGGAGAAGAAAGGAGGATATAGAAACTAAATCTTGGAGGGAGTTTGCATTTAATTTTATTCTTTATTTCTAAGTTGTTTCTCATGAAGTAGATTAGATTTGTTTGCATGTTTCTTATATGAATCTTGTGGTTGTTTCATTTTCATGCATTCTAATCCAATTCTAGTCTTACAGTAAGGTTCTTTGATATATTCTCATTATTCCATGTTTGCAATGATTATTCAGGTGCACTAGCTTGGCATAATTTATGGATTACCATGCACGCAATAGAAGTTGAGATGATATTATGAGAATGTCTGTGGATAGTTTGACATTTAAGAAAATAGAGGAAACTTGGCCACACTTTAAAGAACCTTATAATCTCAAGTTTTCATTGGCAGTGGATGGTGTCAATCAATTTGGAGAGATGAGATCTGTTTACTCAGTGTGGCATATTTTTTTATTAACAATAACATTCCTCCTTGGATGTCCATAAAAAGGGAGCACATAATGTTGGCAATGATTGTTCCATGTATTTTTTTATTTAATAGTCATCTAAATTAATTTATTATAAATACCGCATCAAAATGGTCATAATAATTATGTAATATTTTTGTTGATTCAACTAGGTATGTACCAAGTTAAATATATTTAAATGTGTATATTGAGCCCCTTATCGATGAGTTGTTGGTTTTATGGAATGGGGTCACTACATATGACATCTATAGACTAATAGGACAAAGACAATTTCAATTTCATGCAATTCTTGTATGGACAATACATGATGCCCCTGGACTAACATATTTTTATGGTATGTTCTCTTGTTAACACCTTTTTTTCGTTATGCTATAGTGCTAACACATTTTTGTTGTATTTTTAAGTTGCGCATGATAATTTTAATTATCAAAATTAACATATTTAATCCAATTATACATGATCTTGTAGGTCTTTAGAAAAAGGGAAATATGCATATCCAGTTTGTGGTCCAAAGATAAAATCTTATCTTTCAAAAATTTTAGGAAAGCAAGTGTTTGATGAATATAGACACTTTCTCCACAAAAATCATAAGTACCAAATTACCAGAAAATATATTTTCAATGGGAAATAAGAGACTAAATCAAATCCAAGGAGAATGACACCTCACCTATGGAAGTTAGAATACAATAGAATAAATCATCGAGGTAATGTCATTCTATTTGATGGTTTTTGTTTGAAATTTATATTTTGATATTGTGTTCTATTTATTGATAATGTAATTGACACTCGTGAAGGTCGTTAAGACATTAATGACCAACTTCTAAAAGGACTAAAACGTTATCCTACACAATTTTGTAAGTTTTCATACTACGAGAAACTTCCAATTGTGCATTTGTTTAATGCTATGAATATTGGAAATAATGTAACAAATACATTATGGAAAATATTGGATAGAAGGTGTGACAAAGATAAAATTGTCAAAATTTGTAGTGACATTAAAGAATCCAACCATTCAATGAAAAATGTCATTCAATAAAATAACAATGGAGACTAGATTTATATAAGTACCCTTCCTTGGTTATTGTCAGAGCAGCAGAGCAATGCTATAAAAGAAGTCATACAAAAAATTTGATTTCCCACAAAATTCTCTCCGAACATAAATAATCTCATATCAAAGAAAATTGAATTCGGGTCAGGGATGAAAACCCATGATTGGAATACATTTATTAAGGCAATTCATGTTATTTTTTATTTACTATATATTTTTATATTGCGTGTAGTTTTAATTATATTATTTTATAAAATATTGAAAAGATCATTTTACAATTATTGCAGTATGTTCTACCTCTATCTCTCGTACACCACTTTGACAACAGTGTCAAACAAGTTATATATGATCTTGAAAAATACATGAGGTGGTTGTCATCAAAAGAAATCAATAAAAAAAGATATAAAATATTGGGAGAGAAAAATTTCTCATCTTATGTGTGAAATGCAAAAGTGTCTACCTTCAACTTTTTTCAATGCACAAGAACCCTACCTCATACATCAAGTTGAGGAAATTGAATTATGTGAACCTATACAAACTAGGTCAATGTGGATGGCTAAGAGGCACCTGAAATTTTTTAAGGGCTTGGTTCGATAGAGAGCACATCCTGAAGGTTCTATGGTGGAGGGATATATGGTATACAAGACCATGGTGTACATTAGTGAATATCTTCCTAAGTTTACAGCAAAGATCTTTATAGATCATATTTGGGTTCCCAACTCCATTAACAAATTTGAAGGGGAGTACTTGATGGGGAAAGGTAGATTAAGGAAAGTGAGAAGTAATTATAAGATGTTATTAAACTTAATTAATTCTTATTACTCATCAATATAAGTTATTTTTAATTGGTCTATTTATTTTATAAATTTGGTTGAGAGTGGGATGCACTACATTTGTATATTGCGAACAATCTTGATTGGATGATGGTATGGATTGAATGATATTAACAAAATAGTTTCTCATTAACATGGAAAGGTGTTGCTTTATTAAAAAAATTCATCGTAATGGAGATTCCAATGTTATGTCAATGGTAATTGATCTAGCATATGGTTTAAGATGTAGACAGGTACGTAAAAATTTATTAATCATCATGACCCATATGTTTAATACAAATCACAATGCAAATAATTTTCACATGCTTGAAAAATTGCAGGCCAAGCACCACAAAGATATGTACTATCATGGCCACAAATTTTGCATATAAAAGTTGGATGACATGAAGAAAAATTTTTATTCTGGGATAAATGCAGTCTTCGAGGTCACTGATATTTTATCTAGAAATGACATACACCCTCAACAATCCTAAAATCGATACCATAACATCTTGGATGGTATACTTGAGTGTGACTTTAACTCCTTCCAATTAGTTATATTCATCGTTAAATGGTATAGGCTACGATTGAATCAAAATGATCCTAATAAAACTGTTATTGAACATGAGTGTGACTTTAACTCCTTCCAATTAGTTCTATTCATCGTCAAATGGTATAGGCTATGACTGAATCAAAATGATCTTGATAGAACTGTTATTGAACATGATAATGGATTTATAATGATTAATGCAAGGTTATTTGAGACAATTAGAGATGAGCCCTATGTTCTTCCAAGCCAATGTGAACAAGTGTTTTACTTAGAGCTTCCACATAAATAAATTTGATCATTTGTTGTTAGACATGATCCAAGAGAAAAGTTGATAAAGTATAATGTGATGGAAGAAAAAGATATTGAGGAAGAAGAAGAAGAAGAAGAAGATGATGGTGGTGGTGGTGGTGGTGGTGGTGGTGGTGGTGATGGTGATGATGAAGATGATCATTGACATGACTGAAATGTACAAGGTATGTGATTTTATTATTTATATATATTTATAATGATTAGTATATATATTTACTATTGATTTATTGATGTATTCAACTCTAATGCCATGGTATAATTACTTCATTGTGTTCAATTCTAAAGATTTCAACATATGTGATTTATGATACATGTGTTTCAATTATTACTCATATATTTAATGATGCTCAATTAATTGGTGTTGATTACATGTATATATTTTGTGTGATTGTCACCCTTTGTGGAAACATGAAATTGACTACACACATTGATGTCACCCCTTTTGTTCACAAGTTTGCATTTCACACATAAGGTAAAGACAAGGAATTAAAAAATATACAAATAATTCATTGTGTTCAATTATAATGATTACAACATATGTGATTTATGATACACGTATTTCAATTATTACCCGTATATTTAATGTATTTCTTATTTAAGAAATTACCAATGTATTGCTTATGATACTCAATTAATTGTTGTTGATTACATGTATATATTTTGTGTGATTGTCACCCTTTGTGGAAACAGGCAATTGACTACACACATCGATGTCACCCCTTCTTTTGATGAGCTTGCATTCCACACAAAAGGTAAAGACAAGGAATTAAAAAATATATAATTAATTTATTGTGTTCAATTCTAATGATTACAACATATGCAATTTATGATACACGTGTTTCAATTATTACTCATATATTTAATGTATTTATTATTTAAGAAATTACCAATGTATTACTTATGATGCTCAATTAATTGATGTTGATTACCTATATATATTTTGTGTGATTGTCACTCTTTGTGGAAATAGGAAATTGACTACACACATCGTCACCCCTTCTGTTGGTGATCTTGCATTGCACACATAAGGTAAAGACAAGGAATTAAAAAATATAAAATGATTATGATGAATGCATATTGTTCTTGTTGTCTTCTATGTAATTTGTAGCATACATATCATGTAATTTTTAGCTAACTTAAGATAAATGATTCACATATGCAATAAATTTAACCCCTTTTAGGAGGATCCTACATAGTGACATGGATCAGCAGGTATTAGTCAATATGCCCTATAGAAATATTTTATTAATTGCTTTCTTTCTCTTCACACCTATCTTCATTGCATGGTTTAATAATAAGGTATTAACTTGGTCATGATTTAACACTACTACCCTCAACATCAATTTTAGGGCCAACTTCATCAACATTACCCTCATTTAGCAAAATATCTTGTTGCTTACCAACTATATATCTCATTTGATGGACTGTAGGAACCACCAAATAGGTACTTATCAGATTTGTCTTCCTTGAGTGAAGGAAATGTAGGAATAGAAGATGAAAGTTTGACATGTAGTAGGCCTAAAATAGGGAGATCAACTAGAGGTCAAAAGATTAGAAGAAAATTCAATAAATGCATGCAATTTTTTTTTGCTGAAGAGGGATCATGTTCTTATGATGATGAGACCAAAGGCGACATCAAGGTGTCCTTGAGGTACATACATCTTCAGAAAGAATGGGTACCCAAAGAACTACCTCCAATTAACACTGATTTTTGTGTTAACAAGAAGATATATCGCATAGCTCCATCATCATTACATGGTTTGGGCCTTTTTTCCATGGATGGCATAAATTTATGTTACAAAAATTTGTTGAATTGATGGAATATGTCGAACCTTGTTAAAATTACAATGATTGGATGTGGATTGTTCAATATAAAAAAAGTATGTGTAGGTATGCACTGTCATCAAATTATATAAAATAGAAAGAAAATAATCAAAGTAAAAGATTTGCTATGTAAATTGATGGAAGACCAAAAGAAATAGGGAATATTTTAGGTTTTATAAATAGTATGTGTAAGATATAAAATATTGGATGGGAGATAGGGTTTGGAATAATGCACATGGAAGAGACCCTAAACCAATATTTTACACTTACACAAAATTGTAATGATATGGGATGTAAATGTAGAAGACTAATATTGAAATGAAGAAATAAAGGTACTTACCTCTGAAAAAGAATCAGCTGAAAACCATGTTAAATAGTCTCAGAAACTATTGATTTTTGCATTCCATAAATCAAAATTGCGAGATCTACAAAACCCAAAAATCTTTTTCCTATCTGATGAAAGGTCAACCTTGACCTAGGTAGAAAAAGTCAACCTTGACCCAAAAATTTGACCTTGACTTGCATAGCTCCAACGAAAATTTTGACGAAAAGGGTATCCAAATCTACACTTTAATTCATCATCCCGCACCTGTACCTGCAAGAAAAATAGTTTTGTTTGTTGACGGGGGAGGGCTTTTCCTTAGCCAAACCCCAATTTAGGAATTAACCTTTAAATTGAATTGAAATTTCTGGAATAAACAAAGTAAATGGAACAATTCACCTTGCTTATGTTGAAACCCTTGTGGAGGATTTGAATCCTTGAATCCACAAGTATGGATTCCCCAAATGAATATAGAATTGTAAAATATCTCAAATCAATTATCTTTAGATCTTCAACACCAATCTTGAATGGATCTTGGAATAGGAAGAGGCTTGAATGGATGGATCTTCAACAAGAGGGCTCCATAGAACTTGAATCCTTCAATGGCTACTAATGGATCTCCTTGATGAATTGAATGCTTGAATGCTTGAAGGCTTGAATTCTTGATTTTCTCGCTTGAGAGCTTGAGAGATTATGAGATGAGATGGAGAAAAATGAGAGAGGAAGGCTCCTTTTTATAGTGATCTTGGGTACAAACTTCTAGAGAGGCCACATAGAAAACAATAATTAAGGCCCCTTGGCACAAAACTCAAGAGACGTGCACATGAAGAGAGAATTAAATTAAAGTTTTGACACAAAACTCTAGAAGGGGATCACCCTTAATATAGAAATAAAAATAATTATTTAAGAGCCTTGTCACAAAATTTGAGGTAAGGCCAACCCCAAAGTTAATTTGAGCATTAGGCACAAAACTCGAGAAAGGCTAATCTCCAATAATAAATTAGGAATCCTATACAAATCTTGAGAAAGAACCACCTCAAATATTAATTTGAGAATTTCACACTTAACTCAAGAAATAGTTGCCCCGAAGAGGGAAAAGATATAATTTTGATGAAACCCTGAAACTGGAACCTAACCTCGAGGATCCTGAACCCTAGAGTCAAGGTCGAGGTCGACCTTGACCTAGGTCAGGGTCAAGGTTGACCTTGACCTAAAAGGTTGACCTTGACCCTAAGGTCAAGAATCTTAGGTTTTAAAATCAAGATGCTAGAATTATGTTAGGAAGAAGTGGAAAATAGGGCAGAATAGGGGAAAAAGCCAGATCCAAGTCAAATACCCATTCAAGGCATTCAACATGACCCCAAACCACTTACTCAGAGGGCTAAACATTCTTAACATGGAAGTGCTTCTATTTTAAGATGATACAATATGCAACCTGGGTCAACTAATAAGCAACCCAATTGCATATTTGAGGTGCATGAGGGGAATCATGTTTTTGTATGTTTAATAAAATCAATAAGTGCAAGGGAAAAACTACTACTAGATTACCATTTGAATCACATAGACACAAACAAAGTTACTATCATGGGGGTGGTAAGTACTATATACCATTTAAACTAACCTCAAATTTATGACTCCAATATGTCATTTTATTAATAAGTTTTTTTTGCTAAGTCTATTGCTTTCATTTCACTAAAGTTTTTATATTTAATCTTTGTCACAAGATGACATGGATCCACCACATGACAGAAGTGGGGATGTTACTCCCATCCATTCTTCATCAAAGGTAAACCTTATTGTAATTGTACAAATTAAATAGAAGAAAAATGTTATATTATTATGCTCTTTTCTTTAGGGTTTTGGAGTTATTCTCATAGTTTTACTAGTATTCATGTCACAAATTAGTGTTCATGAAAAGGGAAAAGCACCTGCAAAAATAGAGGCAATAGAGCTATATATGGATGTGGACATCAAAGATATCCCTAACCCCGTAAATATGGTCAAGAAGAAATTTTAAAAAAATAGTTTAGAAATTCTTGCCATTTTTGTTGATCCAAATCCAACTGAGGAGACGCTGGCAAGGAAAGAGGAATTAATGCAGAAAGAACATTGTTTTTAATTAAGAAATAATGAATCTTTAATTATAACAAAAGTTCAATAAAGGTTTATATTTTATACTCTTTTATGTCATGAACTAAAATTTGTATGTGTTCTTCTTACATGATTTTTTGTGTGCTCAAGAAACTGCTCATGGACATCATGGTGAGGTCAGTACTAGTACAACTCCCTCAGGTAAAATAATCCTTAAGTTAAAAGGTTACAAGGAATTTTCTTTGGAACATTCACAAAATTTATTGGACTTACTGATATCGTAGATACAACTAGAGGAAAAGGTACAGTTACAACTAATTCAAAATTTCTAAGAAAATTTTCGCTCAAAATTTATTGAAAACTACTCATACTTTTATTATTTTAGAATCTCTTTCCTAACAATGTATTATTCAGGTGATCAAGTGCAGGCAACTCCTCCTCCTACGAGGACCGACTCTTATATTTTTAACTACAATGTCGGCAACAAGGAGCATGCAAATAGCCATGCCTTCATAGTCTACAACTGGTAAATCCTTATTTTTCTATATTTGGTTTTGTGTTAATTATGATTTATTGATTTGTACTTTAATCTTTGGTCCATTTCATAGTGGATTAATTTTGTGCAGTATGAGATACACATGTAGCTATGGATACAGATCATACAAGTATTGGTGATAATTCACCATCATTTCCTAGATCTACCCATGTTCCTAGTTTGTGAATGTTGCAAATGTCATTGTTGATGTTCGATAAATAATCGGTTCCTTTAAAATGTCATAAAATGCCAAGTACTTTAAAATTATTATAATTTATATTCTAATTGTAATTTACTTATTCATAACAAGTTTTGGATTGATGATCCCATGATTTTTTTGCAAGGAACAATTCTTTTTATGGTAAGCTTAATGAGTTGACATTACAGATATTTGGTCCCACCATATTTATAAGGTGGAACATCATATGTGAACTAACCCTATCCCACTATTTTTATTTCATATCATTGCTAGAATATTTTTCATCTCATCCATTTCTTATACTATATTCAAGGTACTCCACTTCAGTTATTTTTTTATCTAACAATTTTGTTTTTTCTTAAAAGGTAAAATTTACAAGATAGAAAAAAAAATATCATCTCATAAAAGCTTTAGAGCATGCCTTTGGTAGTAACATTTTTGACAAGAAGAAATTTCTTGATAGATCTTGCAAACATCTTAAGACTGTGAGGGACTCATAAAAAGATTCTAGTGCTCAACCCAAAGTACGAGAGTCATCCCTTTATTTTAGAGATGTAGTAGAGGGAATTCATTTTGGATGCAAAGGAGAAAGCACAAACTCAAAGAGGAATTACACCATCGAAAAATGAGAAAAGAAGGTCTATGATAGTATTAACTAGTAGAATGTAATTACGCACTAATTAGTGATATTTATAATCTAACATATTTCAAACTTTTCATAGGTTGCAAGATACACCAAAGGATACAAAGGCTAGACTACAAAAGCACGAGCAACACAAACTTGGCTCTAGTGTTTATCTGAAAGTTCAAGCACAAATTGTAAGTAGCGGTGAATGAAATTTTGGATCAAATTTTTTATAAATTGCAAAAAAAATTGTTTAGTCAAACAATGCCTATAGAATTGATGATATTATGCCAAAAATGTAGGGCTCAGAATTTAATGTAGAGGCCACGAAAGAGCATGGAAAAAATTTCCTTCAAGGAAGGCTATAAAGGCATGGTTGAACGCCTATGCCAAGCTTGCTTGCATTGGCCAAGCCCAAGAGTCTCTTGCATGGGTTCAATAGGTAAATAGGCCAAATGAAAGATATTTCAAATTGAATATTTGAGCAACAATCTATTTGATATTAATTTTGAACATAAATTGACTATTTTTTTTAAAAGAAAATAATGATAACAATGTGCATGACATTGCAATGCAGCCTTCTAAACCTACCACAGAACATGCACCACATGACGAAGGCACTGATGTGCATCGCAGTGATGGAGGTATTCATTTTCTATTGAAAATTAGTTATGTAATTATTAATACAATTTAACATCTTAAATTAAAATTGGTGTAACCTTTTTTGTGTATATTTTAGAGCATGCAGAACATCATGCTTAATGAGTAGAGGATGTTTCGAGTGATCACCATGTTGACTTTGGGGATGAAAAAATGTTATTGTAGATTATGTGGCATTGTCAAGTAAAGAAAATATATGTTTTATTCTTTTAATTAATGAAATACTTGTAACACTAATATAAATGTTGTGAATTTAACCCATGTAGTTGTTATTGCAGCGGACCCCCCTTTGGCGCACCAGCCTTGTTCTCCTTGAAACATGAGGAGGAGACATGAGTTGAGATCAAAAGCAATAGAGGAGAGAAATGACGTAGACATTGATGCTCTGCTTAGTCGTTACCTTAAAAAACTGAACAAAAAAATAAATGATTGTAATAAACCTTTTCTGATAATGAAAGAATGTTGTCTTAATGAATGCAATTTTGTGCTAGTAAATGTTGATGAATGATGTGTTAATTTATGTGTTAATGAATGATGTGTTAATCTTTGTGCTAGTAAATGTTAATGAATTTTATGTGTTAATGAATGTTATGTGATTAGATTGACTTTTATTACATCATGTTAAGATCCAAGTGGCCTTATTACATCCATTCCATGATTACATAATCACATTTGATGACTTTCCACCTATTAATCTTCTAACCCTCAATGACCATTTGTTCTTATATGGCACTTAGATAGCATTATTCAAGATTCATTGTGTGTTATTTGTGTTCTTATAATATTTACTCAATTATTTGTTTTGTTTTAAATTAAGAGGAGATTCCTTAGTGTTCTCAAAACACCAAACTTGTATTTTCATGAGGATCATTCTCCTTGATCCAAGCCACAACATGCTCTATCAGAGTGCACACAATTCCTTATGCCACCATAGGATCTACATCTTTGAAAACATCTCAATGTCCCTTAATCCAATTAATGACTCAATATAAGGGTAGTTTCAACCATACTCCACATCTTTAAAACCTTTGCAAGACATTTACTACAGTTGAAGATTCCTTCTTGAAGATTGCCAAAATTTGAGTAAAAATTGTCTTTGGGATGAGTCTGTTTTTCATTGTCCTTGTATTTTATTATGGTGTTGTGTTTATAACTCAAGTTTTCATAAACTATTGGAGGACATATAAAATGGAAAGAAATATTTAGAGAAGCCAATGGCCATGTTAGAAGCTCACTCATGTAAGATGTGAAGTTGTGATTCCATGAAAAGTTTGGCATATTATTAAGGTTATAGGTATTTTAAAAAGTTGTTTTTCCTAAATTGATTGAAGATATGTAGAAGATGGCTATCATTCTTTAGAGAGGCTAATGACTTGTTGCAACATATATCATACAGCCTGTGAAGCTGTGATTCCATGCAAAATTTATCATAGTATTAAGGTCATAGGTATTCTTAAAAGTTAAAAGGTTTTGTTGTCTAAGTTGCAAGCTGGAGGAAGGCGAATATATTCTAGAAAAGTGCAAATCCCATGGACCAACAATCCAAATCCAATTGAGAAGCAGTAAGTTGTTTGATAGACTCATAGAGGAAGAAATTTTTAAAGAATATATGTGAAGCTCTTGATGAACTTGATAACGATGACATGTTGTTTAACTTCCATCTTACATGAATTTTCTTTCAAGGACTATTTAAGGTATATATTATGTGGGGTAGTTGACAAAGGTTTCCTAATTTAAGTATTGTTTATTTGTAAAAATTAAAGATTTTAGTTCTTTTTACTTTTGACTATTTGTCATGGAAGTCTAACATTTTTTTCCAAATAGTCATGAAATAGATCAAATGTTTGGCTATGAATTGTTGAACTTTGACACATACTTTGGGTTATATATGGGGATTTTGATATGATTTGGTAGCTTATAATAAATTTGACAACCTTCATATTTTCTAGACAAATAGTAGATGAAAGACTTAGTACTATATATCCAATAAAATATTGTTTTTTATCCAAATGTTGACTTCCATCATTCTAACATTACTTGGTTTAGGTGGACAAATCTTCACTTTGGTACTAAAAGGGTTGTCCAATGGATTAGCAGAGACATGCATGTATTTCAACTGATCTTTTCTTCTACCATTTTTTTTGTTTATGATTGAAATCATACTTCTTGACCATTTTCCAATCAAGTTTCACATTTAATGACAATTTATCATGCCCAAGGTGGAAAAACACATTTTTTCTAAACACAGTCATGTGCAATTACAATGTATATGGAATATTCAGCTACATTCAAACTCTAGGGATTGGTAAATTCAATGATAGAAAGATGTCATCAAACATACTTCTTGAATTTTGTGCATATATGGATGCTAGCTAGGCCATTTTATTATCATTCATACGAGGCCACCACTTTGCAACTTTCTTGTGCCACTATTTTGTCATTTACTCACAACTTTCCTAAACAACTAGGAAAACCCATGACTATTTCAGATACCCTTTTAGGTACTACAAAACATACCAAAACCTAAAGGTAGATTCTTTTGGACCAACTACCAAATCCAACACACTTACAATACCACAAATAACCCTAATTAGAGCCCATTTACAAATAAAATCATAAGAGTGCTCACTCTGTTGACTCCCAAACATGAAATAGTCTTCAATCAAGGTTAAAAACAATAACTTTTCAATTTTTTAGGACATCACCACCCACCTATCCTTCTAGGCACCAAACCCTCCCTCCTAGGGTCTCTAGGCTAGGGCTTTCTAGAAATTGCTCCTCCAAATCTCTCTATATCATTCCAAAGGATCTATCACATCCCTATGGATATTTTAAAACTATATACATCACCAAATATACCCATCTTTAAGGGTATTTGTCCACAATAATGACTAGTTTCCAACTGTGCACCCTTCAATAAGTAATTTGCTCCATTTTTTGTCTCTCCACCACCATATCCTACATATCCCTGCAACCAAACACTATTTTACAAGCATATGATACATATTATGTCTCCTCCCACAAATCACATAAGCCACAGGGGGTGGTAGAGTCAATCCATAAAGGAGACTTCAAGACACAAAGTGTTGATTGCATAAACCCTGTTATGGAATAGTCAATACAAAGTTGTGTTATTTGCCTCAAATATTCATAAAACAAAAAAATACTTGAAATTAAATGACAATAAATCAATAAAAACACATTTCACACCATTATACAATCAATATTGCATCACTAAAAACTTTAAAGCCACAATCACAGTGATTGTTCCCCTTACAGCAGAGAATGTAGATTTATAAGGAACATTTGTTTGTTTATTATTTTGAGAACATTAAATTGGTCCCTTCACACTAGACCTCTACCTCCTCTCCAACATATGGGGATCTCCTTCTAAAATCCCTTCAAACTTGACAACCAACTCTAACAACTAGCTTCCAACTCCTACAACAGTCAAAAACTAATTGTTCCATAATGAAAACACCAAAAATGTTAATTTGTTGTCAAGTTGACAACCAAGTTGTCAACTTGACATAATTCCATCCAATTCTCCTTTTAGGACATTCCAAGGGTTTATGAATAACCTTTCAACCCATTCTATCCCCATGGCCCTTACATGAGCCTTCTAGGCCATATTTTGCATACAAATGCAAATTTACATCTTTTTGTACCTTGAGTGTATTTTACATGTTTTAATGGCTCAAATGGAAACATTACATTCATGGATGACCTTCAAGGTCTTTAAAAACCTTATCTATCCTTATCAATCAAGTGACCCCAAGGATTCTCTCCTAGACACTATGTGCCAGTAATGGCTTACATTCCTTCATTTATGATCATATCACATAATGATGTTATGTTACATTAAATTATGCTTAATTATAGCTTACAAATAATCTATTATAGACTACACCTTCACCATATGAGATCAAATAGACTTATGCGGAAACTAAGTCAGCTCGTCTACCAAATTACAGCATAGCATAACATGGAACTCAACTCCTAGACTTATCATCCAATGAGTCACCTCCCAAGAACCAAGTTAAAAGACTTCCCAACCTATGAGTCATCCTCAAGACATGGACCTACATCTAGGGTTGGACTTGTGGCCTACACAATCTGATCTCTTTAAAACCTCCTATTTACCTATAACCTTTATGTTTCAAAGTCACACATAGTTCTAAACTAGCTCGTTGAACCACCAGCTCGCAAATGTTCCCAAATCTATCCTAGAAAGTCCCTGACTTCGCATTCCTAGATGAGTTTTATTTCACCTCGGATCAATTCCCCAACAAGACCCTACACCACACTACACAAAGTAGCCCATACTTTTTCGAGTATCCCAAATTACACCTTGGCTCAACTTCAAACCTTACCTACACCATAACCATGAGAAACTAGCCCGCTACATAATCCCAATGACTATGAATGCCTAGCTCGACACATAGCCCCAAGTATACTGCTTAGATCTATCCTAGAAGAGATCCTACATCACAACTATGTCTACCATGTGCACAACATAGCCCCAAGTTAACTGATTAGAAGTTAACCATTAGCTCTAATGGGACTATCATATCTCCAAGATACACCTCAGAATAATGAATCACTTATCCAACAACCAGCATTACATCCAACATGCATACCCAAGATTCACTCTAGATCACAGCTTGTCGATTCACAATCACTTAAGAACTCGACATCCTCAAGCTCATCTTGAATCTTCCATATAAGAACCCACACATAGTAGTCTTTCCAACAAGGTATCATTTCGCATATCCAACATATCCATGAAGAGCTAGAAAATCTTTCATAACCAACATAATACATCCTAGATCCATTGCACACTCAAGGATCAAAAGATGAAGAGACTCGCTAGGGGTAGACAACATGCACTAGAATCTGTTCTAGGTTGGGTCTCATCTCAAAGGTTGTTACACCCTCCCCCACCTAACTTATGTGATGTCCTTGGTGCCTACAACACCAAACTTCTGAGTTAGATAATATTATTCCAAAACCATCTCTTCACTCCAACTTGGATCACATAGAAATGACACACCCTAGATCTACTCCATAAAAGAACACCCGACTTAAGACTCTATGCTCAATCAATCTAGAGTTTCTAAGTTCCAAATTCTCCACCAATTCCAACTCGTGAAGCCATCTTCCCATCAATCTCTTAACAATTAAGAAGAATTCGTAACAAAATCAATCTACATGGTTTAGCCATCAATAGAAAGTTGAGTAGTTTTGTACTCATGCCTCACATTTACCTTCCACGTACTCAATCCACTTAATAAAAGTAGCTCAAAACTAGAAATAGGCTAGAACATTGCATCCCAGAGACCTCCCCAACTTAGCATCACCAAGAATCAATGGAAAACCCAGACCACTAAGTGATCATCCTACAACTCACTTTCACTTACCCAGACTAGCACACCGAGATCAACTTTACCAAATTCACCCACCAAACCATCATACTTCTCTGATACCAACTCTCTAGATTTGGTATGACACTGATACCAATCTCGATCTCTCTCTAATACCAACTTGCCAAAGTTGCGTATCAGATTGTATCAGGATGTTAGGTTTGGTGATGTCTTCGATATGCACAAATAAAGATATACTAAAATGAACTGATCAAGTTTGTATCAAATGTACACCTTCTATAAAAATGTATTCATTGATAATTTTACTATATTGTTGTTTTTGATATAACTCTTTAAATATTTGCAATGGTATGTAAATCAATATTTCTTCAATCGCAGTCAAGGAAATTGCCTTCAATCACTAATAACAAGTAGTGAGCAATGATATGCTGACTACTTTTCTTCCTGTCAACTTGGATCCCCAATAAAAATTTATTTTTTTAAATAAAATGTAATTCATCGCTATTTCGATGAAAAGGATAACTTTTTCTACACTATTATTGTACAAGATACCAACCAAGCGTCGACTTATTGTCTCTATTTTGACACAAATAACAAAAAAAAATTACGAAAGAGTTATACAGGCGACGACATGATCTTCCTTTTAGCATCTCAATTTCAATGACCCTTTGGTCACATGTTCTAAAGTATTGGTGGTTTTATCCACAATCATTTTGGACCACGTACCTTCCTTTTTTTATGTATTATTGGTGGAATATACAACAAAAAATTGTGTCATAAAAAATGAGACAAAAAAAGTTTGACTTCCATATTGGTCATATGTTCGATGATATGGTGTCGAAAAATAGACAAATTCTCGTTGAAATTTGGGGTAAAATTTACTAGTGACTAATCTATGTTCAACTATCTACCATTACTAATCAAATTACCATCTCTAAACATTAATTCATAACTATCCATAAATTACAAAATCAATTGCTATTCTATCATTAAATATTAATTTCTTTGAACATTAAATAAAGAGAACATTTCTTTCCTTTGAAAATTTATCTAGTTACATCAATATATACCTAGATTCATTTCCTTTATAGACTAATAACATATAAGGAGATAAATGAAATATGAAAAAGTAATATAATCAACTTTTTTAATGCTTATAATATACCAAAATTACAACATAACATTTTTCATTTATTTTCACCTTGAACTACCCTTCCCTATTACATTGCTTTGAATTGAAATTACATCATTATATCATATACATCTAACTCCTTTTAGGAGTTTACAATTACATGATTAAATATATTCTAATCTATCTCAATATGATACAAAATACCATATGAAGTCTCTAATTTCTAAAAATTTGGATTTGAACATATGCAAGGATCATCCACACAACCATGAATAAGACCCTACAGATTTAATAAATATTAACCACCCACCAAGTGGACTTAGTAGGATCACTCCCCCAAGATAGGAGTAAGAAATCAAGACCCATGCAAGAGGAAACAACTAGGACATACCTGAGGTGGTAAAGCCCTTCCAAGAAAATAAACCATGAAACATAAATGGACAACAAGTCAACAGGACTACCAGAGGCATAAGTAATCAAGTGTAGGGATTCTAGGATGCATTCTAGGTGAGTTTCATCACATAGCCCTCACAATACCCTTGACTTATCCTACCTAACCTCTCTAGGTTGTAACCCCCAAGTAGGTACATGGGAAACTGAACAAATTTCCATAGAGACAAGGTTGTTCAATTATGCCATCATAAATGAACCTTCTCCCACTCCCATCCCTAGTTTGTAATAGCACTAGCGGTTTGAGTAAGGAATCAATTAATATTGTTTAGTGTTTTCCTCCCCTTTATAGTTAATTTATTAATATTATCACTTAATTAAGACAACTCACCAATCGGTTATCCTAGCTAGCCACTTTAGGATCCCATCCCCCATTGAGAGCCACTCACCTAGTGTACCTAGGTTCTCTACCTACAAAAAAAATCATGAATGTATCAAGAATCATATCATATCATTAAACATGTCAGAACAATAACATAGTATAAAATGACTAGGTTTAGGTGATCACTAGTTGTCCCTAATCCATCAGACAACCCTAGACCCTAATCTAGAATTCAGGTGGATTCAAAATGTAAAAGAAACCATCAAAATGTATCAAATATGATTTTACAACATACTTCAATATATAGAAAGATTGGGTGCATCATAAAAAAGACCCTAATACACTAGTACATTTGACCCACTTTGTAGACCAACATTTTTGACCAAGTTATAAAATGATTTTCCATGGTCAGTTTATAGAAGAAAATTTTGATTTTTTTTACTTCTATTCATGTGTTGGTTGGAATTACAACCCTAAATATTGGTCGTAATTCTGACCAACACAGGAATAGAAGTAAAAAAAAAGTCAAATTTTATACATATATCCTGCCTACCAGCACATTTCATTTTATTTCATTTTGGCATATACAGTCCACAAGAAAAGGAGTGTTGAAGGAGGCGGTAAGGACGGAAGCTGTATGTGGACACCCCCTATATGCATCTAGCTTGTAAGTTGTGGCATCTTCTTATCTTCCACATTGCTCTTCTCAAACCGAGAAAGCATCAAGAGGAATAGGCATTCGATTTCAACCATTTCATTGCAACCTTTGTAAGAGATTCAATTTTTTGGCATTTTCTTAATGAAGGGTACATTTTTTATATTTTTTCAAATTGTTTTCATTTGTCATGGGTTTGAAACCCTTATCTCTGCATTTCTAATGGTGTTCACACTACCATTAGAAGTGGGTAGTGGCCATCTAGCCACAAAAACCTTTTTCATTATATAGCGTTTTGCAAACTTTTGAAAAAAAAAAAAAAAAGTGTTTCCCCTTCGTATTGTTAACAATTTTTGTGGTTGCATAGCTACTGCCATTAGAAGTGGCATGAACACTATTAGAAGTGGCCTATGAATTTCCACTTCTAATGGTGTTCAATTTCCAGAAATACAGAGCAGTCAACTAAGGGTGGGTTCTTTGTTTCCTCATCAACTGAGTTCAAGGTAAAATTTATGCTACTTTTGGTTTCATTGTAAAAAAATATTGAATAAGTGGTTGAAAATCATGGAAGTGCAGAAAATAAAAGCTATTTAAAACTCAATCGCAAGCCAATGAAACTTTGTTTAACTGTGAACTGTTAAAAATTTAGAATAAATTCTCTATTAATTGTGTGCCCTTAGCTGCAGACAGAAAATAATGATGTGCTCTCAGTCCCTGATAGAAAATCGTGTCCTAAACATGGAAGAAAAAACCCCCCCAAAATGTTTGCAATGAATTTAAATTTACAAGGGGTACATTTTTTTTCAAATTGTTTTCATTTGTCACGGGTTTGAAACCCTAATCTCTACACTTCTAATGGTGTTCACACCATGATTAGAAGTGGCTTATGAATTTCCACTTCTAATGGTGTTCAATTTCCAAAGATACAAATCAATCAACTAAGGGTGGGTTCTTTGTCTCCTCATCAACTGAGTTCAAGGTAAAATTGATGCTACTTTTGGTTTCATTGTAAAAAAATGTTGAATAAGTGGTTGAATATCACGAAAGTGCAAAAAATAAAAGCTATTAAAAACTCAATTGCAAGCCAACCAAACTTTTTTTAACTACGAACTATTAAAAATTTAGAATAAAACCTCTGTTAATTGTGTTCCCTTAGTTGCAGATAGAAAATAATGATGTGCTCTCAGTCCCTAATAGAAAATCGTGTCTTGAACATGGAAAAAAGAACCCCCAAAATGTTTGCAAGGATGGTCTAGGAATTTAAAAGACATCCTTTATTTCAAAGCAAAAAAAAATATAGAACTCAAGTCCCAAAGCAAAACTAAATGGCCTAGGTGCCCTACACCAATACGCCCCCATGTAAGTCAATATTCTGAAATTCTTGAATCCAAGCAAATGTAAGTCAATAACACCAAATATATCACTTAGAAGTCTCTTGAAGAGTCTTAGTGAGTTTAAGCCTTTTGAAGCACTTTAGAAATATTGAATACATCATTGCTTGCCAACTATTTGATAGAGCCTAGGAAATCATTGGTTCTTCAAGACAAAGATTGTTTGCACGCCAAGCACTGTACAGGAATAGTCAATAAAAGGACTGAAATTCTTTGATTTTAAGACTTCAAAACAATATAATCAGTACATGGAATGATCAAAACTTATAATACCAATCAATGAATGCTTTTACTATCAATGTTGCATTGAATAGAGATTTTAATAATATAAACACCAGACTATGTCTTCACGAGCAGAAAAGTGACTATTTGTAAAGAATTAAAAGTTTATTGCTTGTTAGTTCATTACATTAAAAATAATTACACAAAGAAAAACAAAATATAGAACTCAAGTCCCAAAGCAAAACTAAATGGATGGGTGTGGATGGTGGGATGCAAGGTGTATTGGTGAAGAGTCTTGGTGATTTTAAGCCTTTTGAAGCACTTTAGAAATATTGAGTACATCATTGCTTGTCAACTATTTGATAGAGCCTAGGAAATCATTGGTTCTTCAAGACAAATATTGTTTGCATGCCAAGCACTGTACAAGAATAGTGAATAAAAGGACTGAAATTTTTTGATTTTAAGACTTCAAAAAAATATGATCAATACATGGAATGATAAAAACCTATAATACCAATCAATGAATGCTTTTCTTATTAATATTTCATTGAATAAAGAGTTTAATAATATAAACACCAGACTATGTCTTCACGAGTAGATCACATTAACCAATATAGCCCCCATCCCACCATCCACACCCATCCACTCATGTCAAGATCTTGTCCAAAATCATTTTGAAATATCCATTGACCTAAATCAAGATCCTTCCCTCTTACTTCCTTCATTACATAATCACTTTTGGAGTATATTCTAAAGTCTTTGAATCCAAGAAAATGTAAGTCAATAACACCAATATATCACTTAGAAGTCTTGTGAAGAGTCTTGGTGAGTTTAAGTGATATATTTGGTGTTATTGACTTACATTTTCTTGGATTCAAGGACTTTAGAATATACTCCAAAAGTGATTATGTAACAAAGGAAGTGAGAGGGAAGGATCTTGATTTAGGTCAATGGATATTTCAACATGATTTTGGACAAGATCTTGACATGAGTGGATGGTGGGATGGGGGGTGTATTGGTTAAGATTCTTGGTGATTTTAAGGCATTTGAAGAACTTTAGAAATATTGAATACATCATTACTTGCTAACTATTTGACAGAGCCTAGGAAATCATTGGTTCTTCAAGACAAAGATTGTTTGCACGCCAAGCACTGTACATGAACAATCAATAAAAGGACAAAAATTCTTTGATTTTAAGACTTCAAAACAATATAGTCAGTACATGGAATGATCAAAACTTATAATACCAATCAATGATTGCTTTTCCTATCAATGTTGAATTGAATAGAGAGTTTAATAATATAAACACTAGATTGTGTCTTCGCAAGCAAAACAATGATTGTTTGTAAAGAATTAAAACTTTATTGCTTGGTAGTTCATTACATTTTCTTCTTCCATCATCATAACTTCCCATTACTAGTTAACCATCACACATGGAAATATGTTGCATGTGTAGTACAAAACTATTAGTAATTGGCAGATTAAATGCAGATAATTACTAAAAAATAAATTTTATCAGATAAAGATTAGTAACAGATATTTTATTTTATTTTTTTAAATATTAAATTTTTGGTTTCTTTTTCGACGGTAAAAAGAATATCCTATCGACAAGAATGCTATGTACTCGATGACTATTCTGACCAATCCTTGTCACCATTTTGACCAATAGTGCTTTGTCATTTCGACAAGAATACTATACACTCGATGACTATTCTGACCATCAGAAGTCACAATTTTGACCAACATTGGTTGCATAGATGAAAGGCATGGCTGATAATTCTTCCAAGTTGAGGTGCTTGCTTCGACAATGGGTTCGTTGATAAATCAACCGCTACATACATCACAATGGCAACCACCATTAACTGTGTCATATAATCGATGAAAAAACTTCAAGAATAGTTATGGTCATATGGTCGACCAATTGGCATCTAAAAATCAACTAATCCTCATCAAAAAATAAGCTAAAATTTACTAGTGATAGCCTCTAGTACCTATTCAAGCCCTAAAACACCATTTTGACCTAAAAACTAGCCTTTTGGGCATTCGACACAATTATTAGTTTATGCAATTCATTCATGGGTTTGATTAAATGCATTTCCCAGTAGCATTCAATGCATATACAAAGTTGATTCAACACAATTGGATAGGCATATACCTCGAGAAGCTACACAATCAAGCTTTGAATCAATGCAACTATATGCTAAAACAATGTAATTATCAATTTAAGCAATGTGTTCATGGGTTTGATTAAATACATTTCTCAGTAGCATTCAATGCATTTCTAGAGATGATTCAACACAATTAGAAATGTATGCAACACATTTGGGGTAAAGAAACAATGCATTTGGGTAGTGAATTAATGCAAATTGATAGAGGATTCAATGCATATATAGGAAATATTCAACGCAATTGACTGGAAAATTTTGAAAAAAAAAGAAGATGAAGTCCAAATTGATCTTACAGCTAAAATTAGGCAAAATTAGGGTCCTGGAAGCAGAATCCAAGGAATACCCAATTGAGATCTCCTCAAAACCCTTCTATACCACCCATCAAACCCATCCTAGCATAATACCAATCTATAGTTTCAATCCTAAACATGTTGGAAGATTATTTTTTATTAAGGTAAAAGTAGGTTTTGAATGGAACTCGAAACCATTTACAAAATATCAGAAAGATTTCACATTTTAGCCTTATGCAAAAAAAGAATGCCTGCTAAGAAGAGAAAATTAGGACCCAACCCAACCCGAAAAAAGATAATAAAGACAAAAAAATAGATACTAGCACAACTACCAGCAAACTACCAGCTACCAACCAGAAGAGACTACTTGTTATTAATTCTTTCAGCTCCTTTGGTGTATTAGGGCCTTCCTCTGGATGTGGCCCCTAGTTCTAGTTCCCAGTCTGGAGTTCCCAGCAACTTCATCAATCGTTATGGTGGTATTTTCCAGTAGACTTGTTTCTAGATAGTTGTACAACATCTTCAGGTTCATAACAAAGACACTTAGGCCTTCATTGCTATGCTTGAGGACCTCATTTATTATGTACCCATTATAACTAATTTTTTAAGTTAGATCTTTAAGCTTGTTGTTGGCCATAATTTTAATTTTAGCAGTAAGATCCTCATTCGGGTTATTGTATTTTACCTTATCCAAAACCTTCATTTCTAGATTTTCCAACTTAGTTTTCAGGGTAGTCATTGTATCTTCCATGGCCTTGAGGTGATTTTTCATTTCCTACATCTCCTAGGATATCCACTTTTCCATATGAATGTCATGGCCACCTTTCTTCTTAACCTTCTCCAGAATACTAGCATCTATCTCGAAGCCCAGAGTAGCCTCCTTTTGGCTTTCACCTTCCCCATGGCTCGACTAGCCCATCCCTTCCTCTTTTTCAGTCAATTCTTCATCTTTCTCGTCTAACCTAGGATTTTTCAATCCTTCTTCCTCATCCTCTTCATTTTCTTCTTCTTTACCCCTTTCTTCCTCTTTAGCTTCTCCTTCCATGTTCTTTGTCTCCTCAATGGCCTCCTCCTGCTTGTTTTCTTCAGGATTTTGATCCTCTTTTTCCTAAGCATCCTCCTCTTTTCCAAGGTCCTCTTCAGCATTTTCCTCCTGAATACTTTCCTTTCCCTGAGACAAAGGTTTTTTTTCTTCAATTTCATCACCACTTTCATTATCCTTTTTCTTGTTTTTCCTTCCCTTCTTTTTGGTTTCAGCCTTACTCTTTTCCTCTCTATTATCCTTTCTCTTACCTATAACCCTTTTAGGAATAGGTTCCAGGATAATATCCCTTAAATAGTCTATGATGAGGAGGATCAATCCCTCATGTAACACTAGATTTCTCACTTCCTTCCTATACTCAGTAATGCTATTGTTCAAAGAGATCAATAGAAAGTATGGGAAGGAGACCTTTTTGTTGTGCCTAAAGTGGTTAGCCAAGACAAAGTGCAGATTATAAATTTTAGAGTAACAACCATCTAGCATGAAGTACTCAATCAACACTTTAATCATTTTAGCCCAAAACTTCTTGATTTTTGTAATATCTACATAATACACTTTACCTTTGGTCATTAGAGCTTCGTCATCCATAGTTTTAGGAAAAATCTTAAAGGCATTAGAACCTATACGCTTATTATCCCTATAGAAGTGCATTCCCTCCATGGATAAACCAGTTATTTCATAAATAAGGGTAAGAGTAAGGGGGGAAAATTTTCCCCATATATTAACTTTTTCGTTTACCCAACCCTCAGAAAACTTAATATTTACCTATTTATCATAACCATAAAGCTTTTCAATGTACAAGGTGACCCCTCCTTTCTTCAGCTTCTTCTAGACCTTCTCTTATCTCCATTTCTCACAGTCAAAAGGTTCCTCCCTTCTTAGACTTCCTCCCATTTTTTGAATGTTGTTACTATTCTGGCTAGAATTCTTACCATTCCAAGACTCACAACTCATCTTGCTCTTGCTATTCAGAACTCTTAAAATTGCCCAGAATCCATGTCTCATTAAGTCCTTAATGATGAACGCACACTTTACCTTACAAGTATTACTCCTCCATATTTGCTTCATCCTTGTCATCGTTATTTAGCATGGTATTTACCTACTTATGGTTAATTCTATCATAAGTGATTAGACTTATAATCTCTTTTTTAAGATTTTCTTCCCCAATCCATGTTTTTGTGACATCATTTTGGGCCCCCTCATTTTCCAACCTATCCGTCGGCTTATTACCTTCATGGTAGATATGGGTGATGTGGCTTTCCTCAAATGTTTGGATTATCATCTTGATTTTGTCAATTGTGTGATCTATAGTCCAAGAGGAAGAATTTTTACCTTTAATACAATTAATAATGTTGAGGGAATCCCCTTCTAGCCAAAGCTTCAAGCATCCCATATCTTTTGCCAGCTTCACCACATAGAGTGTCACCTTAGCTTCCACAACATGGTTCATTTGAATTCCTAGCGGTGCCACTATTGCTCCCAGATAATTTCCAGCCTAGTTTCTTATTAGGCCTCCCACCCCAGCCCTTCCAGGGTTACCTTTAGTAGAGCCATCAAAGTTCCCTTTTAACCATCCCATAGGGGGAGCAATCCACATAATATTGTCTCTAGGATCCAGCTCTATCTTGCTATTAAAATTGTCCCAGGAGAAACTCTTATCATAACTAAAGGTGGAGTTCCATAAGATGGAGTCTTTCTTTCTAATGCTTCTAAAATTTTCCATAAGGTTTCTGCATAGAGAATTAGCAACCTTGTGAAAAGGCACAATTTTTCTATAAAGACTGTTGTTCCTCTCCTTCCATATTTTCCAAGTGAAGTGAGGGAGAACAAGATACCAAAGAGCCTTAACATTTTTGTCATGAAAAGGACACTATCATTACTAAACAAAGTCCTAGAGATTCAAAGGCTTAACCCATTTCAAATGTATAGTCATGAGAATAGAATCCCACACATCTCTAGATTAGGATCAGTGGATCATTAAGTGATTACAAGATTCAGCCTCTTCGTAACACATGATGGATCTATTTGGAATTTGGAATCCTCTTATAGTGAGGTTGTCCACAATAAGGATTTTATTCTGAACAAGCAACCAAAAAAACATGTTAATTTTTGGGATGAGATCTTTGTTCCATACCTGAGAATAGAGGGGTTGATCAACTTGAGAGATGAGGATATTTGAGGCTGAGGCAACCAAAAACTTTCCATTATTTTCAGGGCCCCAAATTATTTCATTAGACACATTTTCTTTGATAAACCAATTATTAAGTTGTTTATTCACCTCTTTAAATTTGTCATCCTTCAATCCAAGATCTATCCATTCATCATTAATCCAATAGTCGTTCATCATTTCCCCAATAGTCTCTTTACACTCTTTGATTACAGTTTTCCATTCCTGGTTATCAATTAGAGACTTTTCCATCAGCCATTTGTCATTCCAAAACTAAATCTTCCTACCATTTCCCAGCTTCCATCTAACACCTTTTCTGACCATATTCTTACCCTTTCTGATACTATTCCATACATAGGATCCCTGGATGTCCACTTGAGACTGTAGAGTATCTTCTAAGGAAGTAAGATGATATTTGCTTTTAATGATAGAGTTTCATTATTTTTCTTCTTCGAGGATCCTCCAACATTGCTTAGCTAATAGTGTTTTGTTTGTATTAGTAATGTTTCTGATGCCCAACCCCCCAAATTTCTTAGATTCACAAACCTTATCCCAGGCAACTAGGCTAAGTCTTTTTTTCTCCTCAACCCCTATCCAAAGGAATCTTTTTTGAATTTTTTCAATCAGGTCAACATACTTCTGAGGTATTTTAAACAGACTAAGAGCATAGACTAGAAGATTTTGAAGAGTTTCCTTCAGTAGTTGAACTTTTCCAGCTTGACTCAGAGTAGATCCTTTCCAACCAGAAATTTTATGGTGGAATCTATCAATAGTTTTGTTCCAGAAATAAGCTTCAGGTTTTAGGCATAGAGGCAAACCCAAATAAGGAGCAGGAAGCATCCCTATCTTACAGCTATATACAAATAATTGTACCTTCATAGAATTAGGGTTAATCATCAACAATAAGGGAAATAATAACTAAATACAACCACAATTGAGCAATTATTTAACAAAATCAATGATTAATTGAGCATCCTATGGCTCTCTAACTAGAATGTTAATGAATAAGCTCTCAGCAAGCTCTCACTAATGACAGTCCTAGAATGAGAATGATAAGATAAACAATAGGCTAAAGCTAACAATTATCAAGATAAATGCTAAAATTTCTCTTAAATGCTTTTCTAAACTCAAATTGCAAGAGGTTTGATGCAATTCTCAGATAGGTGGTTGATTTATTATGAAGGATTTTGGCCTTCCTTTTATACATTCTCCCAATGGTGGGGGGTGTAGTTGTATTTGATCATGGTTGAGTTGGGGTTGAGTCCTTGGTTCCCCCCTTTGAAGACAATGCAAAGTTTGTGTCCTCAAAGCTTGGGACAAGTAGACAAGATCAATGGTCAAGATTCCTCTTCACTTTGAGTGAATGAGATTCAATTTGGCTTAATACATGTGAATATCTTTCCTTTAATCTCATTGGTTGATTGATTTTCCTCCCTTTTGTGTTTTTTCAGAGTAATTGATTTTTATTAATTGATTTATTTTAGCCATGTACCTCTTGAATGGGTTGAATTTAATTTAATCCAAGACTATACAATTAATTGAATTAATTGTATTTTGATTTGATTAAAATGTTCTCAATTTTGATTGATCTTGAATTAATACTTGATTTTCATTTTGATTGGCTAATTATGCATTGTGATTCAATTGATTCAATTTTGTCCTTGATTTGCTTTGATTTCACTTGATTTGCTTTGAATTATTGTTAAATTGTCTTTGTCCATTTTTAGGTGATTAAAAATGCCCTTCTTTGAGTTGACATGTGAAGCATGTCGATTCAAAGAATACTCTGATCTTGCTAATAATAGGTCCTGATTCAATGATGGTCGATCTCTGATGTCATTTGATGTCTTTTGATGGTCAATCCTCTAATTTTTGACATGAGATTGATATAGATAATGATTGATATGAAACTCTCCTGATTGATGTGGTTCTAATGATCGTTCTCGATATGATGATTGAGTTGTTGATCTATATGAAACTCTCTAGATGATCTGATTTGATGATCGTATCATTTGATTATGAAAAATTTTCTGATAAAAGATTTCACTTTGATTTGATGATCGGTCTCTGATTTTCATTGATGTTACTGATGATGATATGATTGCATGCCCCCTTGGGAATGAATCGAAATGATTATGGATGATTTAGTTAAGATTGAGCAATTTTGATTTGTTTCCTGATATAGAAATTTAAAAATGCCCCAAACATGAGAGAATTTTGTATATAAATAAATGTACCTTCATAGAATTAGGGTTAATCATCAATAATAAGGGAAATTATAACTAAATACAACCACAATTGAGTAACTATTTAACAAAATCAATGATTAATTGAGCATCCTATGGCTCTCTAACTATAATGTTAATGAATAAGCTCTCAGAAAGCTCTCACTAATGACAATCCTAGAATGAGAATGATAAGACAAACAATAGGCTAAAGCTAACAATTATCAAGATAAATGCTAAAATTTCTCTTAAATGCTTTTCTAAACTCAAATTGCAAGAGGTTTGATGCAATTCTCAGATAGGTGGTTGATTTATTATGAAGGATTTTGGCCTTCCTTTTATAGATTCTCCCAATGGTGGGCGGTGTAGTTGTATTTGATCATGGTTGAGTTGGGGTTGAGTTCTTGGTTCCACCCTTTGAAGATAATGGAAAGTTTGTGTCCTCAAAGCTTGGGACAAGTAGACAAGATCAATGGTCAAGATTCCTTTTCACTTTGAGTGAATGAGATTCAATTTGGCTTGATCCATGTGAATGTCTTTCCTTTAATCTCATTGGTTGATTGATTTTCCTCCCTTTTGTGTTTGTTGAGAGTAATTGATTTAATTGATTTATTTTAGCCATGTACCTCTTGAATGGGTTGAATTTAATTTAATCCAAGACTATACAATTAATTGAATTAATTGTATTTTGATTTAATTGCATTTGATTAAAATGTTCTCAATTTTGATTGATCTTGAATTAATACTTGATTTTCATTTTGATTGGCTAATTATGCATTGTGATTCAATTGATTCAATTTTGTCCTTGATTTTCTTTGATTTCACTTGATTTGCTTTGAATTATTGTTAAATTGTCTTTGTCCATTTTTAGGTGATTACAAATGCCCCTCTTTGAGTTGACGTGCAAAGCATGTCGATTCAAAGAATACTTTGATCTTGCTGATAATAGGTCCTGATTCAATGATGGTCGATCTTTGATGTTATTTTATGTCTTTCGATGGTCGATCCTCTGATTTCTGATATGAGATTGATACAGATAATGATTGATATGAAACTCTCCTGATTGATGTGGTTCTAATGATCATTCTCGATATGATGATTGATTTTCTGATTGATATGAAACTCTCTTGGTGATCTGATTTGATGATCGTATTGTTTGATTACGAAAAAAATTTTGATGAAATCTTTCACTTTGATTTGATGATGGGTCTCTAATTTTCATTGATTTTACTGATGATCATATGATTGCATGCCCCTCAGGAAATGAATCGAAATGATTTTGGATGATTTAGTTAAGATTGAGCAATTTCAATTTGTTTCCCGGTATAGAAATTTAAAAATGCCCCAAACATGAAAGAATTTGATGATAAAAGATGTGATTGATAAGATGTTGTTGATGCTCTAGATAAGTTGATGATGGTTTGGTATCATTTGATGTCAGTTAGAATCACTTGGTTAATGTTGATGTCAATCTGATAGGATAAGTTAATGGGTTGATATTTCGCTCTCAAGATCTAGAGAGACAAAACAATGATTTTCCTTCCTCACAATATAGAGTTAGGAGTTTTGATGTACTCAAGATGAGAAAATGGATGATAGGATAACTTGATTGACGTTAGATGATCGATTGGATGATTTGACTGATTGATATTTGATACATGATATGATTAGATGATACAAAATTATGGATTGATAGAAGAGAAGGTGATGAACAGGATTAGGTTGCCCCTATTTGATTAGCCCGATTGATTGTTGATGATGTCCTTGATGAAGCATGAATCATTTTGATACAATTATTTGACCCACTTGATGTTTGCTTTGCTAAGCTCATTGAACTTGGATTGGTGCCCCCATTTTGATTTGGAAAAGATCGTGCTTTGTTGGGCAATGCAACTTTTGAGAGTGCAATTTTTTTTATTTTTAAAAGATTTTCAATTTTTTTTTTTTTTGGATTTTTAGAGATTTATTTTTTTTTTTGAATTTTAGAGATTTTTTTATTTTTATTTTATTTTTAAAATTTTTAACTTGTTTTTTAATTTTTAGAGATTTTTTAATTTTTTTAATTTTAGAAATATTTGATTTTTTGGATTTTTAAAGGAACATTTTCACCTTTTTAGATTTTTAGAGATTACTAGTTCTCAAGCAAGATCACATTGAATTTGTTCCAATGTCTAGCAAGGTATAGGACATGAAAGATGGACTTGCTAACTGATCAATGTAAGATGAATAGGCCATGATGGATGAAGCAAGTGTGTTACCTATAGGACTATCTCCTCAAGATTATCCAAGCTATGGAAAAATAATATCTCAATATAGGCCAATGATGTGGTGTTGAATAGCATATAGAATAATGACCTGGTGTCATGATAATCATCCAAAGGAATGGACATATCAAGATACTTTCTATAACATTTTTTCATTTATTTTATTTTTCATTTTTCACTTGGATCAAGATCACTGTGGATAGGATCATACTATCATGATAAAGGGGTGATGAAGGCTATGAGTGAATGGTTTGAGATTATGGGAAGGCTTCTTAGGAATAAGAAAGATGGCTTTAGGATAAGCAAGATCATGATAAGGCAACAAGTGAATAGGTTGATGGATAGGATAACTCATGTCAAGATACCTAATTCTCATGGATATGTTCAACCTTGTCGAGATCAAAGGTGAAAGTTGAAGTACGGATGCAAGTGAGATAAATGGTAGAAAGATGGAGGATATGATGGATGTAACTTGCCCCCAAGTGTAGAGTGCAAGAGAGAGGAATTACGCATGATGCCTGTTTGCCAGGTTTTCACCATGGTATTTGTTCAAGATGCCACAAGAAGTGGTTTTCACCATAGGATGGGTTTCTTTTCTTTTATTTTCTTCTTCTTCTTTTTTTTCTTTTTTTCTTTTTTTTCTATTTTTCTCTTTTTGGATGGACTCAAGCCTCATGCTCTTTATATACTCCTTGAAAAGGTATGATATGATGTGCCAAGGCCGCTGAAAGGTATGCTTAAAGACGTTGATAGGGTGATGGAAATGTGATATGGTGGATCAAGTAGAGCGTGGCTAAAGATTTATGAAATGGATTGGATAATGGAAATGGAAGGATAATGAATGAGAGGATAATAATTATTTCCATGTGTGGGCATGAAAAAGGAAATGGAGGGATAATGAATAGTAGGATAAGAAGTATTATCAAGATCAACATTGAAACACACCTTGAAGGGTAGTGGAATAATGGAGGAAAAATGGGTGAAATAGCTTGAGATTTTGATGTAAGAGAGGATATGGATCTTGGGACACAAGGACTCAAAATGGATGAATGAGATGGAATGTGTTTTGGAGAATGTGGAGTGGAATCCTTTAGAAGCTTAAATGTCAACTTTGAGTTCTCTTTTGTGTGTAAGTCCTTCAAAAGTGACTTGGGAATCCACACTTTCTTTGATTTGTCTTTCTTTTTGGATGCTTTAGAATGCATTTCTTCAATGAGGGAGTTAGGAACCCACATTTTATTTGATTTTTCTTTTTTCTTGATGGACCTTTGTGGTCTCTTGAATATTTCTTTTTTTCTTTCATTCACATGTCGATTAGATTGGACATAGTGCTCTTCATACATAAGTGGATTCTTGGTTTTCTAATTTTTATGTTGCACATTCAAATTTCTTCCAAAGGACCTGGGATTGGTGGATGAATAAGGTTGATATGGATGGTTCATATGGATGATTGACATGGATGGGTGCTTGGTTTTTCAAGTATGTATGTCTTTGTTGATCTTGATAGGGTATAGGGGATGGTGAGATATAGGGACCCAATATAGATGGAAGATATGGATGTTTAAACTTTGGAATATAGGGACCAAGGATGGATTTGAAGGATGTATAAGGAATATGCTTATGTGAAAATGGAGGTAAATGGGATGTGAGAGGGATATCAACACCTTTATTTTGAACTGCATGGCCAAGGATTTCATCTTTCAGATTTATCTTTGTACCAACGGGCTTATATGTAGCTTTGATAGGAGTGACTTTGATATGAGTAGTTGAAGCTTGAGATAGATATGGAGGCTTATGAAAAGTGGATGTTGGGGTACTTTGATCTTGACAAGGATCTTTTGATAGCCTAGGAAAAATACTTTTCTTTTGATTTTCAATAAGTTCATTAGAGATGGAAGGAATATCTTGATCTTGCTTAGGAGATGGGTATGATATAATAGGTGAAATAATATGGGCTGTTTGAGATGGACGGGTATCATCTTCTTGAAAGAAATGGAAGGGTATGAAGGGTTCATCATGGGACTCTAGGGATATGGGAATTTGGTCAACTATAGGATAAGGAGGGATATTATCTTGATCTTGATCCTTAATAAAAAATGTTTCTTTGCAATTTCGATTAGTCTCTTGACATGGAGCCACTTCTAAGGACAATGTAGGAGTTTTAATTTTCACATGGGATTCTTGAATGGCTAATGAAGGTTCATTTGAAATAGGAATGATAGGAATTGTAGCACATGAAGGCTTGAGGTCTATAACCTTTGAAGCATGAAAAAAGTTTGTAGCAAGATGTAGGTTAGCTTGGATCTCTTTTAGAGGTAGCCCTTGAGGGTATACATAGTCATTATGAAAACTATTTGGATCTTTGTTTGATAGAGGAATATTGGATAGCTTTGCTTCTATATGAAATGGAGGAATGGAGGAATGGAGGAATAGGTGAAAGCTATAAGAGGACCACTACTAGACATGTGTTCATAAGTTTGATCTTTCTTGAGAGTAGTATCTTCATTAGATGAGTCATTAGGATTTTAAATTTCAATTATGTCATCATCAATAAGATTTTGGATTTTATGTTTCAACTCCATGCAATCTGAAGTTTCATGCTCATTATGACTATGATATGCACAATAGTTACTCAAAAAGATAAAACCACATGAAGTGATTTGAGGCAACGTGATGAGATCATTTTCAAGGAGTTTTGCCAAAGCTAATTCATATGAAATTCCAAAAGGAGTAAATGTTCTATCCCAAGGATATTTGGATGTATTTGTGTTTCCCAAAAAGTTGTCATATGATGAATATTGTTGAGATGGAACTAATTCCTCTTGATTTCCTTGATGAAAGATGAGATTCTCTTGATATTTTGAAATAGGTTCTTCATCAAATATTGGTTTATCATTAGGATATTCTTGATCAAATATAGGGTTTTCATGATATTCTTTTTGATCAAATTTTGAATTATCAAAGATATGATGTTCATAATTATCTTCTTGCTCATAGAGGTAAGGAAACAATGTTCTTAATGATAATTGGTTGGATAATGTTTCCATTTCTTTTTATATTTGTGAATAGAATATTCTCTTGAATCTTTATTGTTAATTGATTTTTGGATCTTAATGAATGTTTTATTTTTGTAATCAAAGATCTTCAAGCACAACACAATGATTTATCAATTAACACAAGAAATTCTTCCAAGCCACTTACCTAGCACAAGATTTGGTTCGTAAACATGGCTCTAAAAGGTAGTCTTGCTATCTTATCAAGGTTTTAGCATGGATTCCATTCAAAATGGACTTTAATCTTTCATCCCTGAAGTATGTTAAGGGGCTTCCCACATGCACCGAGGTATGATTTTGCACAATTCGTGAGGACTACTAGAGGAATTTTGAGAAATTAAAATCCTTTTGTCATGCACCCCATTAAGGATACATGTGTTTCATTTTATAGTGGGTTGGATCCCCACAGCAAAAGTGAGTGTATCCCACTTTGGGTTGTCCCTCTCACTGGCCTCGTTAAGGCAAACTTGGGAGGCGAGCCCACTAAAGTTCTAGCATGTTCATCTTAAAAGAAAGGAAAATGGAATTAACGTTAAGCTTTTGGGAATTTGGTTCACCAAGAAGGTGAAGAGCATATCCCTAAGTTTCCCTTTAGTTCCCAAACATTATTAACAAGATTCAATTGATTTCACCCACTAACTATAGGGATTCGAGTATTTCTACTCTATTCCACAAACAAGGGGCTTTGATTTATGTGTTTGATTCTTTGATCCCTCTTAATTACTAGATTTTAAATGCACCAAATGCCACAAGATAAGGAAAAAATTGACAAGTTTAGGCTTACCTCTTCCTTTGTAGCTAACTGAAGTTAGGGGCATTTTTAAGTGATTTCATTGTTTTCATCTCACCTTGGCAATAGCTCCTTCCAAGTGTGTTTGTCCTCCAGCAAGTTAGTCAACACTAACAATCACAATGAGGGGAAACCAAAACCGAATTTGACAAAGCAAAGATTTATGTAATGCATTTTAAGTACCTTATTTGCAAATTTTTAAACAAAAACTTGAATCGAGGACTAAAGATCCAATTAAGAGAGACAAATTTCTTTTTGTAAGCTTCAATCATAGCAAGGTATTTTTTATATACCTGATTGTCCTCCTCTTGTGTTGACTCAAGAATAGCTTTGATATTTGCTAGGTTCTCCCTTTTGATCTTCTTAGCAAGTGTCTTCTCTTCTTGATTAAACCTACATTATGGCTTTTGAACCTTTTGATGCATGTTCATTCATAGTCAAAATGTACAAACAAAGAGTTAGACGATGAAATTTATCAATCTGAAAGTAAATTATGACAGAAAAATGAAAGTGACATTGTCCAGCAAATACGCAATATCAAATTGTTTGCAGGCGTAACTTTACTGTTAGCAAGTGGCACTTAAAAGTGCATAGGCAATAGATAAAAGTGCATAGGTGACACATAAAAGTGCACAAGTGACATTTAAAAGTGCACAGGTGACACAAAAAAGTGCACAGGTGACATAGAAAAGTGCACAGGTGACACATAAAGTTAAACAAGCGTAAGAAAATTATTGTTAAGCGCAAGAAGAATTTAAAACTGCGATAATGAACTACTTCAAAGAGACAATGAATCAATACAAAGCGTAAGCCAAAAGATCATAGGCATGATTGTTTCGGTCAATTGTGGAGCAAAGCTTTGACACAGGTGACAATGAATTGCAAATCTACGACACTTCTTAGATTGTAGGCGTGACTGTTTCTGTCAAAGGCATGAACACTTTGTCACAGAGGCGAGAACATTTTTCTTCTAGGTGACAAGAAAGAATTTAAGACAGAAATAGAAAGTCTCGACCAGGCGTGAATAGTCATCAAATAGGTGTCAACACAGAGCTTGTAGGCATCATCCAATTGATTATAGGCATGACTAAATGGACTGTAGGAATGATTTGACCTATTTCCTACAAAAATTCTATGGAAAATAGCAAATACAAGCATACAAAAGATGATCCAAATGATAAGATTGATAAAATGAGGCTTACTTCCCAACGGTGGGTGCCATTTTGTATACAAATAAATGTACCTTCATAGAATTAGGGTTAATCATCAACAATAAGGGAAATAATAACTAAATACAACCATAATTGAGCAACTATTTAACAAAATCAATTATTAATTGAGCATCCTATGGCTCTCTAACTAGAATGTTAATGAATAAGCTCTCAGCAAGCTCTCACTAATGACAGTCCTAGAATGAGAATGATAAGATAAACAATAGGCTAAAGCTAACAATTATCAAGATAAATGCTAAAATTTCTCTTAAATACTTTTCTAAACTCAAATTGCAAGAGGTTTGATGCAATTCTCAGATAGGTGGTTGATTTATTATGAAGGATTTTGGCCTTCCTTTTATAGATTCTCCCAATGGTGGGGAGTGTAGTTGTATTTGATCATGGTTGAGTTGGGGTTGAGTCCTTGGTTCCACCCTTTGAAGACAATGGAAAGTTTGTGTCCTCAAAGCTTGGGACAAGTAGACAAGATCAATGGTCAAGATTCCTTTTCACTTTGAGTGAATGAGATTCAATTGGACTTGATCCATTTGAATGCCTTTCCTTTAATCTCATTGGTTGATTGATTTTCCTCCCTTTTGTGTTTGTTGAGAGTAATTGATTTTTATTAATTGATTTAATTGATTTATTTTAGCCATGTACCTCTTGAATGGGTTGAATTTAATTTAATCCAAGACTATACAATTAATTGAATTAATTGTATTTTGATTTGATTAAAATGTTCTCAATTTTGATTGATCTTGAATTAATACTTGATTTTCATTTTGATTGGCTAATTATGCATTGTGATTCAATTGATTCAATTTTGTCTTTGATTTTCTTTGATTTCACTTGATTTTCTTTGAATTATCGTTAAATTATCTTTGTCCATTTTTAGTTGATTACAATAGCCTAATATGAAGGAAATTTTATTCTTTCTTTCTTCAAGAGTATTACTAAAGTAAAGAAATATTTTCTCCCAATTGATAAGTTGACCTATAGCATTTGAGTAAACATTGAGGTCCTTTTTCATATTCCTTGCTTCTTTAATAGAGGATTCCCCCATAAGAATCATATCATCTACAAATTGTTCATGAGAACACTTAAGACCAAAAGAAGAAGGTTGAAGGCTAGAAATCTGCCCATTAATCACCATGTTGTTAATAAATCTCCCAAGACTTTCAGACATAATAACAAAGAGGATAGGAGAGATAGGGTCTCCTTGTCTCAAGCCTCTAGAGGGTCTAAAGATGGGAGAGGAACCCCCATTCACAATGGCAAAGGAGGAGACCATAGTAACCAATTTCATAATCAGTCTGACCACCCTAGGATCAAAACCAAAGGCTTGAAGAATATTAGAAAGAAACTCCCAGTCCACTCTATCATAGGCTTTCGACAGATCTAGCTTCATCAAGAAACCGTGTTTCCTAGATTTTTCCAATAAATGAATATTCTCATGAACAACTATGATGGAGTCCAGAATCTATCTCCCCGAGACAAAGCCATTATGTTGAGGAGAA